>JAPMOB010248645.1:0-13095 GCA_029875015.1 Lepomis gibbosus
TGCTCTGCCAACTGGAAAGAGGACAACAAAAGAGATTTAGCTGTTTTCTTATTGCTCTGGGGCCTCATGTATAAACGGCACACCTGTACTACAAAGGTTTCATTTGGTGGTCTTCTTTCAGCCAAAAGCTAATAGAAAATGGATGTTACTAGTTAAATTGAGATGTTCTTCAAACTGGTCTGTGGATCTGTCATTATAATTTGTTACTGTATGAGAAAGTGGTGATATTATATAGAATAGGATACAGGTAATGGGAGTCTGGAACTCCTCCAAGCAGACTGTGCATGATATTATCCCAGTATTCCTGCTCCTCTCCCTGTTAACAGAAAAAGCAAAAGTTGTCAACAATCACGAATCAAATTAGAAGCAGTTGTCTTGGGTGAGGTCTTTGGGGGTAGTTTTAAGTACATTTTGACATCACATGACTTCTCGTGGTTGCAGAAGGGACAGGTGAACTGAGAGTCCAGATCTCCCGTCATCTTCTTCTTCGGAGGGGGCTTTCTTTTGGACTTGCGGCGACCCATTGCAGGCAAACTGAATCAAGTCTGCGCAACAAAGACACAAAAACCAGGCAGCTTCGACAATGAGAACATAAGCGATGAGTCAATACCACCAAAGAGAAATTATCTGAGAGAACTTGACTCGTCGGCCACCAGAGTTAGCAGGCTAACGTTAGCATGTTTGTTGTTGATCTCCAGTAACGTTACAACATAATTCGCCTTACGTTAAAACGACGACCTAACTGGACACTAAACCGTCTTTGACTATTCCTCGACCAGCCGTAGCTATTAAACACGTCGTGATTGTTAAATGTTAGCTAGTAAAAGTTTTGTTTACCTTTGGTTGTGTAAAATTCACGATGCAGTGATGAGGAAAAGGCTTCCACAAGACCGGCAACAGTTCGCGTTAAATGATTGGAGCACCGGGGAGGGCTTCACGGCCAGTCATTGGCTGTCTGACATGTCAGTCAAGTTGATTGGCTGTGACGAAACAGCGTGTGTGAGCGTGAGCGTGACACTCCGTCCCGCGTGGTGGCGACAGAAGTTAACTAGCGGGTTTGGCGAGTTCACCACAATACTCTCGTGCGTTTTATTTTGACATCCACTCCAACATGCTGGAAATGTCAAGTTGTTAACTTACATCTCGACACTAGGCTCGGTTTGTAGGCAGTTTGCTTTCCTCGGTGTTTGGTGTTGATACGGTATGATAACGTTACAAATCATACACACCTCGTTAACCTAAATCAGTGTCCGTGTTTAACAAGGCTAACGTTACTTATAATTTCTGTCACTGTCTGTCTGTCGCTGTTTCATCATTGCCATTAGCTTGGTTAACCAATAAACTGTGCCATTCTGCTCATCGCTAGGTGAACCAATACACAGAATTGCTCTATTAAGTGAATAAGTTTGCTCGTTTTGAATTTTTGCACACGAGATGTGGCTGTCGTGGGCCCGTAAGTTCAAAATCTTACCAAAGTAAAGTAACATAATATTAGTATCATAATAAGTAAAAGTACTCCTATGCAGAATGGCTCATTTCAGAATAATATTATAGGTTTATGATTATTGATGCATTCATGGGTTATCATCACTTATGTTGCAGCTGGTAAAGGTGGAGTTAATTTTAACTGCTTCATGTACTGCCAGGTGGCATAATCCATAACAATCCATCATAGTGTATTAGTTGATTATATTTTGTGTTTATCATGTAACTCTGCTAAACAACGAGTCACAAGTAGAGTGAAAACTTGCCTCCAAAATGTAATGTTGTAGAAGTAGAAAATAGTTTAAAATGGAAATATTTCAATAAAGTAGAAGCACGTCAAAATTGTACTTACATGCGTTGGTAAAAGTCAATTGAGTAAATGTACTTAGTTGTCCTATGTAGCTAAATAGTTAAGTATACTATTTATAAAATGTAGACACATGATAATAACAACATTCACATAGGTATAATGTTATTTGATAATGATTATTTTCATCATTGACTAATCTGCTCATTATCTTGTCAATTTAGTTAATAGTTTTTGTGTCTGTAAAATTAAATGTCAGAAAATGGTGACAAATTCCCATTAGGATTTCTCAAAGTGACGTCTTCAAGCAGACTACAATAAAAAGATATTTAAGTTACAATGACTGAAAATATAGAAAAGCAGCATATTGAGAAGCTGGACTAATGGATTAATGCACAGCAGTACAAAGCACATATTTAAAACAGATAGCATATGCATAATTGACAAGTTATGAGACCTGTATGAAAATGTCAAGACAAAACACACAAGAACATTTTACACTTATATGTAAAGATTAGACAGTTTGGACGATGCTACATGTTTGGTTGTTAAACATTCTTTTGTTATGTAAACCTCAGTGATGTGGACTGTGAAGGTGGTCGGTCTGGGTGTGGTGGCCCTCTCTCTCACCCTGGAGCTGTTTGGCCGGCTCCTACGTCGCCTCAGGCCATCTGGAAGAATCCTCAATGAGGTGCTCTTCTTTCCCACAGAGATGGCCTGTGTGGAGCACATCTTCACTCCCTCTTTGCTGCAGTAAGTGAAACATAATCGCTGTATTGAGTAAAAGGAAGCTATATAGGATTTTCTCTGTATCACTGTCAAGTGTGTTGTGATAATGGCCACTAATGCAAAAATCCACAGCCCCTAGATGCTTTCAGTAAGTGGATTTAGTCCATGCAATTATCATTCCTCCTCCCAAATGCTTTTCACTGAACAAGGGCTATTATTTTTTTAAATTTGCATTTTCGCCAGCTTGAACACTGCTGTTTGACTTAACAGCATTTCTTGCTAAATAGAGCTATTGCAACCTCACAACCTCCTTACTTTCTGGACAACGTGGGTGAGAGGTGGAATATATAAATAGATAACAGCCTGGAGGATTTTTGGTATACCCTATGGAAGATCAGCAGATGACAGAAAAGTAGGCACACTCTTATTTTCTCTTGTTTTCTGCTCTTCCAGCTCCTGTTTCTGCTCGTTGCCCCATGGCAAAGAGACCTCTTTATCTCGTCTTCTCCAGCGTATCCTGTCTGCTTCCTCCTCTCTGGACTTGTGTGTCTTTGCCTTTTCCAACGTTAACCTGAGGAGGGCTGTACTAGCGCTGCATAGTAGGGGTGTTGCCATCCGAGTCCTCACTGACAAAGACTATGCCGCCATCACTGGCTCCCAGATAGGGGTCCTCCGCAAGGCTGGTGAGGGAAACAGATCAATTTATTTTTTAAATCGTTGTGAAGTATATGTTACTTTAACAGGCACTGTTACAAGTCATCTTTATACTAAAGCAAATCACAAATACAGGCCTAGGGGGACATATTTACCCCTTATATAGATATTACTACTGAAAAAAGTCACAACATCATCTGTGGGTCATTGTTATGGACTTATTTCACTACAAATACGGGAAGGATGACTCAACAAAAGGTGCTCATTCTGTTTTCTCGGACTACCAGTGTCATTGTCAGTAAGCCTCACAGGGTTCCTTAGTGGTGAATGGAGAGACGATAGGAACTGTCTGGGTGAATAGAGGTCGCCACTATACAAGTCCTCCTATGAGTCAGAGTAATCACGCTCTGAAAGCTCTGTGTCACGTGTCAGACTGACACGGTCTCACTTTCTCTCTCAGCCCTCTGCATTTAATAAATTACAGCCACTGCATATGGTTAAGTAAGAATTAAGTAAGTAAGAAATTGGCAGGCAGACAGCAAATTTCATTAGGCAGAGTGTTTTCAAGTGTGTGTGTGTGTGTGTATGTTGACTGCAAACCACATGAGAGCCGCTTTGGCACAAAGGACAATCAACTCCTCTTTTCAGACTGCATCTGTTATATCTTGTCAATGTCTCTCAAAAATTCTTTTATCCTTAAATAACTGAATGCGATTGGCACCTTAGCACAGTGCTTTGCTGTTGTTTGCTGTCACTGGTTGGGTATAGTCCAGAGTTTGTTTATAAAACATCTCCCCCTTAAGGGAGAGATATCCACCAACACACGCACGCTCTGTTAGGGCAGTAAGAAGGATCTGAAAGAGCCATCCTCTAGACTGTGCGTGTCGTGGGGTCAATACTGGAACAACATCAAACTTTAATTGCAAGGTGCATTTACTGTTCTCATTGTTTTTCTGGCTTGTTTTTTAAAAGCCAAAAAGGGCATTTACATAGAGAGATTAGAGCGGTCAAGGGGACATGTTCCTTGGAAGAGAAACACGCAGAAAACTGACTTTCAAAAGCACACTTCTGATAATCGTTTTTTCACTATTTTTTACTATTTTTTTCTTAACATTTCAAGCGAGGACTAGCATGTTTAATCTCTCTGAGTTTAGTCTGCAGTCCAATCTAGAAAAAAAAACATTAGTCAACAGTGAGAGACATATATCTTAGTAGGTTTTGTGTTGAACAATTTTGCCAGTTCTTCTGTCCATGCTGGATAAAAGAAACAAACAACTGTTTTGTGGTTTTAAGGGGAGGATGAAAACATTCATGTGACCTTAAATGTTAAGTGCTTAGTCGTGCAGTCTACAGTGGGGATAAATCGTAGTGAAAGTGCAGAGGTTTAAATGCATTTAGATTTATTCTACATGTATTGTCCTTCTATATTACAGGTCAGGTCAGCACTGTCCTTTCTGTTGGTGTTTCAATCTTAGAGGAGCTCCTGCCTAGGACTAAAGAGCAGGAATGTTCACTCATGATCCTTACATACTTTTGAACACTCCTTTTGTGTATTCACACTAAACACCTTATTAACTTATTAAGTATTTAACTTCTCTATATTTTCATTGAAATTATTTTTGCAGAATTACATAGGAGGTACCGGAGAAGATAAGATAAAAAAGTACTTTATTTATATATTGTTGAGTAGCTGTTGGAATACAAAGTAGGAAAGAGTGAAAATATAAACAAAATCTAAAATAATCACAATATATACACAATGTCAAAATATAAACATGTTAAGGGTAAGGATCACAGGAATGTATATATACTGTTATAGCTATGTTTGTATAATATTAAATCTGAGTACAGGTAGGTGTAAATGTTCAATGATCATGAGCCATGATATTTCACAGTATTTACATATTCCCATCATTGCACATTACACCCACGCATATTTAAGGCATTGAAGAATATTCTCTGCCCTCCTCCCCGTCTACCCTTTGCTCCTCAGGGATCTGTGTGCGCTGCGACGTGGGCTCCGTGTACATGCATCATAAATTTGCAGTGGTGGACGGCCGGATGCTCATCACTGGCTCCCTCAACTGGACGCTGACAGCAGTGCAGGGCAACATGGAGAACATCCTCATCACTGAGGAGCCGCTCCTGGTGCAGCCCTTCATCAAGGAGTTCCACAGGTTGTGGATGCGCAATGGTCCGGCCCGATACCGGCACTCAAGTGACCAAAAACCTGCTCACATTACCACTAGGACCCAGTGTCCAGTTAACCATGATGAATATTGAGTCAGAGTTCATGAACCTTTGAGGTAGACGGTATGCATGTAAAATCTGTTCAGTCAGCTTGGTCACAACTGTCTACAGAATTTGATCTTTTCTTTTTATTTAAGGTTCTGTTCAAGATGATGTAAGTTTACCTTAAAACGTTTGAATGGCACTGTGTCACGTTATTTACCAGGCTGAGTCTGCAGTTAAGAGTTCCTGTTTGAATCTGTTTTTTCTTATATTTTTCTGTTTATAGAAAAATTGGCCTGTATGGTTTGACACAGGGCGAAGATGTGGATAATATCCTCAACAAAGAGTTGGTCTAGTTCTAGAGAGAATACCTCTGTTTATGTTAGGTGTTAAATTGAAGTTTATGTGTTTTTATTTTGTGTCACAGGTTGACATTACGCAATTACTGTTGCTTTTTTGAAAGATCTCCACTGATCAAATTAATCTTCTTTCTTCTTGGTCGTTATGTAATCAATAATCTATTACATGATACATTTCCCCCCACAGAGCTAAAGGGATTATCTAGGCTAGTTAGGAATTTGAGTTTAACGCCTTTATTTAAAAACCAATCCACAGTTCAATTTGTGTATAATTCTTAATTACTGGCAGTAAAGATTTGGTGTATTATTTAGGGTGTGCTGCTGCGGTCGCAGGGATGTTTTGCCATGCACCATTAAAAATCCTCTTTCACACTGCAGTTCTGTCAGGTTTGGTGCCTTATTGCCCCACAGCTGTAGTTCTTCTCTTGCTCCAGCATGATTTACTCTGTCTTTAATTTCCACAAAGGCCTTAGAGGACATGTACAGTACATGCCACTATTCTTAATGCTTCAGGTTTGCAAAGGCAAGTAGAGTAGATCTGGTTTGGACATGATTAATGTGCCTGGTGGTGCATGACTCTTCTGCATTGCTCAACAGTCAGGCCGATGCTTGTTGATAAAGGCCAGAACTGGTTTGTCAGACTGAAGATGTGTAATACTTCAGCAGTTTCCATCTTGTTCACCTTACTAAATGGGGATGTTAGATTGTTACAATCAGCTGCTGTATTTTATCCACGTATATAAGAGACCAGTTTAACAGAGAGGTCATGAGTTTGGATGCGTTATACTTGCGCCATACAAGAAACACTAAAATAAAACATACAACAATATAACCGAGTTTACTATTAAAACTGCGTCAAGGAGCCAGTGAGGACCAAAACCGGAAATGTGGCGATTTAACTTTCAAATTAAAATTTTGACAGGTCAAATGATCTTTCAAAATGGGTCAATAAATTACCATACTACTTTTGCTGAAGAAACAGTCGATCAATCTATTGGTGTATTGAAAGTGTAAAAAACAATTTTGATAATTAAGGAATTGTTATGATAATTTATAAAGCAAAAATACCCAACATTTGCTTTTTTCCCCATTTGTTTCATTATAAACTGATTTTTTGTGTTTTTTTGGATAGTTGGTTGGTTAAAAAACACTTAGAAGATGCTAGTTTCAGACAATTGTAGGCTTAAAGATGAATCAATTCAACACAAAGAATAACAGTAAGATTAATGGGTAATGAAGGCAATAATTAGTTACAGCTCTATTTTACCATTAATGAGTTGAGATACTATAGAGTAGCTACATTATATTGACAAAAGTACAGGGACACCTATACATTACTTTTATAGTATCCCATTCTAAATCCATAGACAAATTATTGTGGAGTTGGTCTCCCATTTGCAACTACAACAGCTTTCACTCTTCTAGGAAGGCTTTCTACAAGATTTTAGAGTTTGTGGGAATTTTTGCCCTATCATCCAGAAAAGCATTTGTGAGGTCAGACACTGATGTTTGACATGAGGGCCTGGCTCGCAATCTCCTTTCTAGTTTATCCCCAAGGTGTTGGATAGTGTTGAGGTCAGGGCTCTGAGCAGGTCAGTCAAGTTCTTCCACACCAAACGAGGAAATCCCTCCCTTAAGAAAGACCACACCATGAAAGAACAGCCCCTGCCTAAAATATTGGGACAGGGGTGTCTGGGTACTTTTCTAAATATTAGTCTGAACACTTCATCAGAATCAGAGGACAAAAAACAACAGACATAATAGGCCTATAGCACCGAACTTTACAATAATCATGCACTATACAGATTAAAAGAATGACAACTCTGAATTTAATCCAATGTTGCTTAAACAAATACATCCAAATGATTCTTCAGTTCACTTTGACAGCAAACTGCTGTTTTTATTTTGAAAGTCTTCACAGGATGTCTCGCATATATATTCAGTCTGACTTGACCGTGTGTGTGTGTGTGCGTTACCACTGTGGGTGTCCCGGTGACAGGCACGGTAACAGTGGAGATCCGGGAGCGGAGCGCATGAAGAGGAGCGCCCAATCGCAGCGCACACCCATCAGCTTTAAGGTGGAGGTGGAAGACCGCTGGAAGGACGGAGGAGACAGACACATAAACAACATCCAAGGTAAGTAACATTCACAGAGAAGTCGAAGGTTTTGTTTCAATGGCATCAGGTTAGTTGAGTAATGGTGGTAGGCAGTGTAGGCAAACGAGGCAAGTAGATAAAGTAGATAGCCTATAGTGTCAGCCTACATAGAAAAATATGAGTCTTTTATCACTGTGTTTGGAGTATATCAGGCTGGTGGAAATTCAAGTGCCAACAAGTGTCACGACCCTATGTGTTCTTAAACAAACACTCTGGCCTTGCGAGTTGGACACCCCATGTCCATTAACTTTTCCTACTTTAGACCAGATGTCAGCATCTGCTGTGCAGAGCATATGGTGCAGAGTCATATCTTTCATTATGACGCTGTTGCTTTCACGCCAGTGCGAGATTGCATGTTTTCTTCTGCAAAAGTAACGCATCCAGCGTACGTCTTTTCATACTCTTGCGCAGGCGCATGCGTGTATATTAGTGTTTTGTTGAGTGTTGTAAAGCAGCACGCCGGCCAGCCCCCTCTTTATGGTCTTGGAAGCGGTAATGCTGAGCTGGTCTCCAGAGAGATCTCAGCAATCAGGGAGGAGGATAGGACTCGGCTCTGCCTCGCTGACAGAGGAGGGGCGATGGGGTTGAGGGGGGCGTGGATGTGTGGATGGATGGATGGTTCAGCCTCCTCATGATGCAGAGAGATGGTCGAAGGAGAGAGTGGAGTGGGAGAGAGGATGAGATATGGATGGGTGATGACAGGAGGAATGCATAGATGGATGAATATGAGAGAGAGAGTAAAGGAAGAAGAATTGGTGTGTGAGCGAGTTTGAGAGTGAGTTTAAATGGGTGTGTCAGTGGGTCGATGAATGGTCAGATGGATGAACAGGGAGGGGTTGAGAATCTATTGCTGCCCCTCCCCCATTCCATATGATCCCATACATTTTGTAAGGTGAGTGTGACAAATGGACAGAGACAGCAGCGGGTGATGGATAGAGGGGAGAAACAGCATGCCCTGGCTGTGATTCATAGTGCAGGGATGTGAGCTAAGAGGGATGAAGAAGAAAGAGAGACCATTTTTAAAACAAACACTTCCATTTACCAGCATCAGCATCTGCTCAGCTATTAGTGTGGATACATTTCAGACATGCCAGTGTTTAACCTGAATTCTCAAATAGCTGACATTCCTCACTCTGACATTTGAACACACTAGTACTGTCTTACCACAGTGCTGTCCCGGACATCCACCCCCTTCTTTAAATAAGCTAAGTCTCAGCTTGGGAGGCTGGTAATGGAGCTAAATCATACTCATTACTCATGGCAAATGCTAACTCCAGGATATTTTCTTTTCCAGTTCTTCTGTTGCATGTTCTAACCATATAGGCGAGTTATCAACTGAACAAAAGTTGACATATTTGTTATATTAGTTGTGTTATAATAGTTCTATAATACACTGGTATAGATCCGACTGCACAGCTCACATTTTTGCTTCATTTTTCAGTCGTCAGTACTTAAATAATTAAAATAAAATAAACATGACACCACACCTAATTGTTTGACATGGATTTTATTTCTCAGAAGCATTTGAGTCATACATTTCAATGTATTTGATTCTTAATAATCACTTAATTTTAGTTTAACAGGACTGTGTTCAACAGAAAACTCAGCATTGGCTTTCCCTTGATAATGGATCAAAGCATTGCTCCAATAAGTAAAATCTGAAACTATTATTACAATGTGCAGATCTTATGTCTGACTTCCGCAACAACTTTCCCCACCATAATCAAGTCTTCCTCTGTTTGCCTTAAAACAAGATTATACAGTATACTGTCATCAGTGGCAAGGTATCGTAGCTCTTTTAACTCTGTGTTTTGATTTAATTATTATTTTCTATGTATCTATATGATCATTTTCATTATCAATTCATCTACTGATTATTTTGATTAACCGATTGATCATTTTGTCTATAAAATGTCAGAATCTAGTGAAAAATTCCAGTCACCATCGCCAAAAGCCTAAATTCATGTCATCAGTTGCTTGCTTGCTGGTTTCCTTTGACTGTAGTCAAAAAGATATCCCATTTACAGTCATGTAAGACAAAAGAAAAGTAGAAGTAAACCATTTAGAAACTGAAACTAAGGGATGTTTGGCATTTTGCTTTGTATTGAAAAATAGCTTCAAAATATCATTAAAATACACAAAAAGGATTACAAAGATAAAAGATTATCTATAGTTGCCAATTATTGTATCAGCTAAATGTTTTAGCATACAGTACGCTATGTAAAAATCAGAGCAACAGTCCGAACCTAAACGATTCATGTTTTATGGTCATTAGAAACATTTCAAAATGATAATGAATAAGTTTCACTGTCTGTTCGTAAAGTTGGACGTATGTAAGACCATTCCTCTCCTGTTGTCCTTCTTGACTTGACAGATGGCACTAGCCAGAGATCCAGGTGCGGGCCAGGAGCAGAGAGATGCAGCCGACCAAAACTTTGACTACATGTTTAAGCTGCTGATCATTGGCAACAGCAGCGTGGGAAAGACCTCCTTCCTGTTCCGCTACGCAGATGACTCCTTCACTTCGGCCTTTGTCAGCACAGTCGGCATCGACTTCAAAGTCAAGACCATCTACAGGAACGACAAGAGGGTCAAACTTCAGATCTGGGTGAGACAGAAAAATACATTGATCTATGCAGATATGCCAAAAAAGGACAATGAATGAATTAACTTCAGTGACATATAATTAATTTATAACACAAACAAGTCTCATAACATCATTTTGAAAAACATATAATTCACAGGATGACTGTGTTCTATGTGCCATTTATGAAGGTGGAAAATTAGATGCAGAGCTTTTCAGGTGCACACTTCTATAACTATTTTCTTTCTAATGGACCAACTAGAAGTGTGAAAAAGAAAACAAAAAAACTGAGAACAAGAGTCTTGCAGGACTAAGGCAGAAATTTTACAAACTACTTTTGTTTCTGGCTAAGGCTGTCATTGTTCTGAAACTTAGTAAAGTGATACAGTATAACACTAGCCAAAAGTTAGAATAGTGTTAAATGTAAAGATTTTGAAGACGGCATTATACTTGCAACCCCCAACATCCCATTTCTTTCTCATTATTAGATCAAAACTAATACTTTACCAACCTATTTGGCTCTTTTAATTTATTGTAGATTAAACCAATATTTTTAAAATCAGTAAATGTGGAATAACAGAAACTTTTCATTTCTTTTTTGACACGTTAACTGTTTTCGACATTAAACGCTGTACCTTGGTAAATTATTTTGGCATGAAAAAGAATCACAAAACAAGGCTAATTAAAAATCCTTTAGTTTTACCTGTGTGCATAGTCTGGTTTCTTCTGCATCAGGAAGAAAGAACAGAAGTCTAGTAGACAAGCCCAGTACAAACTGATGTTTGCTCAGCGTCGAAGCAGAGAGCTCCAAATGTTATGTTATGTTATGAGTGTAAAAACATAGTGGCTGTAGTTTCTTTTTCTCTTTTCTGATTGGGAGATTTTTTTTTCTTTAGTGCTACTAGTTGTGATTGCTTTGTTTTTTTAACTCATATTACAAATGGCAGACAGCCCGCAAAAAAACAGTATTGTCTCTTTGGCACTTTAGCAGTTAGCCCGGGGCTAGTTCTATTGGACC
Organism: Lepomis gibbosus; assembly: GCA_029875015.1. Lineage (NCBI taxonomy): Eukaryota > Metazoa > Chordata > Actinopteri > Centrarchiformes > Centrarchidae > Lepomis > Lepomis gibbosus. The sequence goes on from JAPMOB010248645.1 coordinate 11,526, forward strand.
AAGCTATTTACAGAATCTGCAAAGTGGATGACAACACTAATATTTTTGCATCGAGGGTGTTAGTATTTGCATGTCTTTATTGTATATTTGACTGTGTTCATGTCCCTGAAAGGTGGAAGTCTTCAGACTTTTTCTAGAATTATATTTGCAGAATTGAAAACAAGATAGAGTGAGTACAAAAGTGAGTGAGTGAGTACACCCCTCACATTTTTGTAAATATTTGATTATTTCTTTTCATGTGACAAGAAAGACACTGAAGAAATTACACTTTACTACAATGCACATTGTAAAAAATAGTGAGTTTACAGCTTGTATAACAGTGTAAATTTGCTGTCCCCTCAAAATAACACATCACACAGCCATTAATGTCTAAACTGCTGGCAAAAAAAATGAGTACACCCCTAAGTGAAAATGTCCAATTTGGGCCCAAAGTGTCAATATTTTCCGTGGCCACCATTATTTTCCAGCACTGCCTTAAGGGGCATGGAGTTCACCAGAGCTTCACAGGTTGCCACTGGAGTCCTCTTCCACTCCTCAATGATGACATCACAGAGCTGGTGGATGTTAGAGACCTTGCGGTGCTCCACCTTCCTTTCGAGGACGACCCCACAGATGCTCAATAGGGTTTAGGTCTGGAGACATGCTTGGCCAGTCAATTACCTTTACCCTCAGCTTCTTTAGCAAGGCAGTGGTCGTCATGGAGGTATGTTTGGGCTTTGTTATCATGTTAGAATACTGCTCTGCGGCCCAGTGTCCGAAGGGAGGGGATCATGTTCTGCTTCAGTGTATCACAGCACATGTTGGCATTCATGGTTCCCTCGATGAACTGTAGCTCCCCAATGCCGGCAGCACTCATGCAGGCCCAGACCATGACACTCCCACCACCATGCTTGACTGTAGGCAAGACAGACTTGTCTTTGTGGTCCTCACCTGGTTGCCGCCACACACGCTTGACACCATCTGAACCAAAAAAGTTTATCTTGGTCTCAACAGAACTTAGGGGTGGGAATCTCTGGGCACCTCACAATTCGATTCGATTACGATTCAGAGGGTTGCGATTTGATTATAAAACGATTATCGATGCATCTTGAGCTGCCGAACGTTGAGTGTCACCATGCTCGCAGTGTGAGACTTAAAATAATTACTTGCGCAATGATATTAATGATTGTGAGACACTTTGGGGTGGTCATTCATTCTGCAGCGGTGACAAATACAGGGGGACACTGGTCTCTCTGTTGTGTGCGCTCCACAGACGTCCGGGCGCTGCGCTTCCACGAGTTCCGCCTTTTGTGTTTCGTCAACATTATGTTATTAATTAACATTTAATTTAATAACATAAACAATAAATAACATAAACATTTGTTAATCGATTAATAATCTTCCACGTCGGCATTGCGATGCATCTTAGAATCGATTATTTCTCCCATCCCTATCAGAACACATGACATGGTTCCACTAATCCATATCCTTAGTCTGCTTGTCTTCAGCAAACTGTTTGTGGGCTTTCTTGTGCATCATTTTTAGAAGAGGCTTCCTTCTGGGACGACAGCCATGCAGACCAATTTGATGC
>JAPMOB010248647.1:0-50479 GCA_029875015.1 Lepomis gibbosus
TTCGGGCAAAACGGCTTTAGACGCTCTGACGACGCTCTCCGGTCCTTCCATCTGACCCAGATCTGCCTCCACACACTCCACCACCAGTCCCGCTCTTCCTTCCTCGGACTCGGACAGCTCAGTCCGCAGAGCCCGCAGGTCGTCACCGGAGCGGGCCACGAGGACGAGCACCGAGCCCGGCTTCACTAAACGCGACATCTCCCTCGCCAAAGTCCGGCCAAAACCCCTGGAGGCCCCGGTGATGATGCAGAGCGCCCGACCCAGGTCCGTACGCTCAGTGGACGACATGGTACTGACGGAATGCGCGCGTGTGAAAAGATAAGTTGAAGTGAGGAAAGTTTTTGGAGCCAAGCGGTCTGCTCTTCTTCTCAGACTTTTATTATCTTTGAGAATAAACCCTGACCTCACGGGTCAAGTCTGTTTGCAGCAGCGACGGGGCGTTCCTGTAGAGCACGGAGTCCACTGCCTACTGCTGTGATTGGTTCTCTTTCTCCTTCGTCTACTTAGTTAATGGCGGATTGCAAATAACATTTAAGTGCATACCGCCACCTACTGCACTGGAGTGTGTAACATCATATCTCTCAAGTACAAACCCTCTCACCCTGCCTCCTGAACCCTATACCTGTCTTTCTAACTCAAACAACATGCAACGCAAAACGACATGTTCAACATTTGCTGTAACCCCACACTTTTCACCCTTTTCACCATTCCCTTTCCCCAATAAAAACAAGGTGCCATTCAGTCCTGTCTGACCTACTTTGAGTCTTGTCATTATAATCTCCTCCGCCTGCTCCTTTCCCTATAAGTTTTAATACTGACAGACTTTTGTAGTAACTCCTTCCTTTCCTGTCTTCCTCCCTCCATTTCCTGCCATATTTCAATACCTTTCTTCCTTAATGGCTTTCCTTCTCCTTTTCCTAGTGGTATTTGAACTGTTATTTCCTTTTGTAGTGCTGCCTTTGCTAGTTTGTCTGCAATCTTATTCCCATTCACTCCCTCATGAGCTGGTACCAGCAATACTGAACATCCATCCCTCCCTGATATATTCCTAATAAGCTGTGAAACATTTCTATCAGTAGGTCTTCTGACTGACTGAATGCTTTTAATAACTGCTAAGGAGTCTGTGCATAATATCACGTCTGACCTCTTCAACCCACTGTAATGCTATGATGACCATCACTATTTCTGCTTTGTTTACAGATAGTAAACATGATGATGATGATGATGATGATGAAAATGATAATCATTTTGAGACATTTATTTTGAATTCTGATATATGTATTCCAACCCCCACACATTCCTGTTTGTTTTTAGCTCCGTCTGTATAGATTTTTAGATAATTATGGAAACTGTTTTTCAGATAGCTGCTTGTCCTTATTCCCACTTCCTGTATTCCCCATCCTCTTTTCTTTTCCAGTATACCCCGGTCCTTCCAAACACATGCCCCTGAAACTTGAAATACTCCCGACAATCCTTTGTTATCTCCTTTGCAGGGTTTTCTTTCCCACTTCCTTTCAATCTGACCCAATAGGCTAACGCTAGTTTCTCTCTTTTTAACTCCAGTGGTTTCGCTCCAGCTTCTATATGTATTGTGTTAATGGGAGTTGTCTTAATGGCTCCAATGCATAGCCGTAAAGCTCTGTATTGTAATTTTTTATTTATGTTTTCCAATGATGTTTTTGCTGCTGCATCACATACTATGCAACCATAATCTATTGATGACCCCATGCATGCTCTCTATATGTAAATTAGCGACTGTTTATCGGCACCCCAGTCACACCCAGTCACCGCTCTCAGTAAACTAATAGCTTTTTTGCAGCTGCTTTGTGTGTGTTTTCCATGTGTACTTACTATCAAACCACAATCCCAAATATTTCAATTCAGTTACTTTTTCCATTGGCTGCTGAAATAATAGAAGCTTTTCTACATGACACCTGCGCTTGTTTGTGAACACCACATAACAGGATTTGCTTCTTGATATTTTAAATCCCCACTTAAATGACCACTTCTCTACTTTACCTATTGCTTTCCTAATGTTCTCTAACTCATATATCTTATTTCTTCCTCTCATCCATATTGCCCCATCATCTGCATGTAACTCTGAATTGATGTATCCATCTAAATCTGAAAATATGTCATTAATCATAATGTCGAATAATATAGAGATAATTGCGAATGCCATTATTTACTATCTGGTAAAAAGTCTAATATCCAGTTATAAATAATTCCTTCAAATCCCATTCTATTTCTGTGATTGGTTCATAGAGGAATGTTCATCATTGTGATTGGCTGGCGTGGCTCTGACAAGAACGCCCCCTTTTTCTTCTTCTCTGAGTTGCATCATTTTGGCCAGTTTGTTGGCCCTCTAGTGGCTATTTTACACTAATAAGAATTAAACAGAAAATGCCAAGAATTATGTTTATTGAAACTGTACAACTATGTTTATTTTACAGATAGAAATTAATTTAATATTTTCAGTTTAATTAGAAAACTTGATGGGTAGGAAACAGGCACAGGTCGGGCAGCTGGGGGTCACTTTTTGAAATGTCTGATTTTGTCCCCGTCACTTTTTGAAAGCATTTGTTAAAAATGTTTGAAAAAATAACTGGCATCAAGCAATGCTACGTAAAAAAAAGAAAATGCTTTGAGAATGGTTTATTTGCACAATAAGAAAACATTCCATGTAATGTAAATGTAGAAGAAACAAATGTGCATCGCCTAAAAAAGTACCAAGCTACAGATTACTTTCCCTTTAGAGACATTTCCGCCATAAACAGAAAATTTCTCCAGAACACAGGAAATTAAGTGTTTAATGCTCAAAATGTTCTGGGGGAGGACCCCCTGACCACCCTATCATATACTCCTGCATTGAATATTTTTCTAAAATAGTGTTAAAATATCTCGTCTCGTTCTCATGAACCCAGTATATCGTCACATCTTGTGAGCTTACACCCGTGATCTGGGTCTTTATGTCCCGAACACTTTTCAACAAAACTTGACGCCCTTGGACAACACTTATCGGTCTTATTGCCTTGTTGAGTTTGTTGATTTAATTATTGAGAATTTAAACATCTGTGTAAGTGTGCAAGGACTATTCTCTGCAATATTCTGTGCTTTCAGTGAGAGACAATGCTGTCCAATCACCTGCACACCTGAAACTCATTCCAGCAATCAGACCCTGCAGTTTATAAACCCCACCTCTTCACTCCATTGCTTGCCAGGGTGTCTACTCACCTATGTGGTACTCAGATTCCTGCCAAGCCAATGAATCTCTTTAGTGTATCCACTGACTTCTGCCTGATCCTGTTTTTTTGCTTGTGCTTCAGGTTATCATGTCCTGTGAGAGATCACCGTCAGTCTCATTCAGCGCCGCGCCTGTTTTCTCTGCTGCCTTTCCAGCTCTCTCTGTTGGGCTGTCTGTCTTCACCGGGACTGACTACAATCAAGCGATCACTGTCTTACATTTTTGCAATTGAGAAATAAAATTAACTGGGAATTTTCACATTCTTCCAAATCCTTGTTCTTGCTGTTGGGTTCAAGGAGTGTTGAGCGTAACACGTAGTGAAAAAGGAAGTTAGCTATGTAGCTTTGTCCCAGCCCATTGGGGGCTTTGCATATAAGGAGGAGGATCTCAAAATGAACTCTAAATGTTACAGGAAGCCAGTAAATAGTGCTTTAAGGTAGTCGAGTCGCCTTGAAATAATGGCATGAATCAATTTTTTATCCAACCTTTTGAATTTAAATTGGACATACTTGGTTAGGATGGCTGTTTCTAAGGTGAAAAATTATGTTTTTGTTGCTTTATTAATGTAAAACATAGATCTGAATCTAAGTTCAACTATAGTTCAACTCCCTTGTGCACGACATATGATCTCCAAGAGTGACATAAAACTTCAACAATGCAAAGATTCACATTTTGATGTTCTTTTAGAATCTACAATGAAGGCATGGAGCTGAGCTCCATACACGTTGCAAAATGTAGCAACAATTTCAACATCAGTAAAAGGGTTTAAATCCAGAAAATCTTCATCTACATTTCTCAATAAACAGCTGGGGTCATCCAACGAAGGTTCAATTCTGAGAACTGAACTAAAGAGGTCCCTTGGATGAGGAACGAAACGTCCTCCAGTATCTTCAACCAAGTCCAGTTGCCCTTGACTTTAACCTGTAATGACTGAGAATCTTCACAGACAGTTGGGGTCATCTTTGTCCTCCATTCTACCAAAAGTGGGCTCTTCCCACGGTATGTAACTCTGGACTCATTGCAAATTTCAGAGTAAACTAGGAAGGTACTGAGTCATTTGTAGGTTTTGAATCTTGCTAGGTGACCTGCTAGTGGGGTGATCATGGAGGGAGTGGAGTAACTGACTGTGGAAAGATGAGGGAATGTATATTTGATCAAAGGTTTGAGGCAGCTTGTCCAAAACTGCTTGCAGGTCAGCACCCCTCAATTGAACCAAAGACCATGCAGATTTTACTATGGAGATCTCCCAAAACCAGCTCCATAAGTCTTTGAAACATAGCAGGGCATATCACAGACCAAAAGGCATATACTTTCCAACTTCAGACTAGAACAAACCAAATGGAGAAATTAATGCTGTTTTGTCCTTGCTCCTTTCATCCATTGGCACCTGCCAGTAGCCACTGTTCAGGTCAATGTTGGTGAAACCTGCAGATCTAGTGAGTGATTCCAAACAAGGGAGAGGAGTTTGTTGTGTACATAGATTAACTGCTAGCAAGGTTTTATTTCCTAACGTTACTTCAACACAACAAACTCAAAACACAGAGACCTCAGAACTGAGAAAGATTGAGAAAGATTTTGGTCTAGTTAAAAAACTGTTTAGTGAAGAATTACTCTGCATCCACTGCACAACCTGGTGCTACAACCCCACACATCGCTGAAAAACTCCCTGGCCTTCTTGCTTCATTCCCACCGACCGTCATGATTGTTACAGTCCACACTCAACGCTGGACCTTATAAACACGCTGAAAAAATCTCTAAAACAGCACAAAAAAACATCCATCGTCAACTGCTTATCCTGCGTACAGGGTCATGGGGGGCTGGAGCCAATCCAAGCTGGCATCGGGCAAAAGGCGGGGTACACCCTGGACAGTTCGCAAGTCCATCGCAGGGCCACACAGAGAGGAACAACCACTCATGCTCACACTCACACCTAAGGACAATTTAGGGTCACCAATCAACCTAGCCTGCATGTCTTTGGATGGCAGGAGGAAGCCGGAGCACCCGGAGAGAACCCATGCAGACATGGGGAGCACATGCTAACTCCACACAGAAAGGCCGGGGCAACTGGGGATCTACGAGATTGTAGATAACGTAGAAAGAAAAAAATCAGGTGTCCTATGTAAGAACTACTACTCCTATATAATAGCATGGTGAAAGAGGCAAGAGCGTGCTATTTCTCAAATCTCATTTCCGCTCATCAGCACAGCCCCTAGAGTCCCATTTAAGAATGTAAAGCCCTGGATATACTTTCCTTTGATATACGTGTTAAGGTGCGTTCACACCGAAAGCGATTCCAGCGTTTTGGGCGGCTTGATTACACACAAAGTCTATGAAAAGACGGGAATTCGCTCTGGGCGGCACGAATGAGGCATTTGTTGTGCAATTTACTGGTCCGCCTTCCATCAACATCACTGTGCCGAGACAGCTCTTTTGAAAGTCACCAATTAACTCATATTTAATCCAGATGCCCGTTTGTGCTTTATTCAGGTGCTGTTGGACTTAATTGCTGCATTCAATAGTATTGAACATGGCATTCTCTTGGATAGACTGAATCACTTGGTGGCCATATTGGGAACTGGTCTGAAATGGTTAACTTCATACTCGTCTTATAGGATGTGTTACATTTCTATTAACAATTTCAAGTTATGGCACTCCCCTTTTAATTATGGTGTGCCTCAAAAGTGAATTCTTGGTCCAATTTTATTGCCCATTTATATGCTCCCCCTGGGTGAAGTGATTCACAGACATGGTATTTCTTTTCACTGTTACGCTGATGATACACAATTGTACATTCCCGTGAAGCCCACCAACCTGGCTGCCTACAGGACTGTCTAGCAGATTTAAAAGACCGGATGTCAAATAACTTTCTTCAACAAAACAGACATTCTTGTTTTTGGTCCCCAAAACCTCTCAAAGCTGCCATCTATTGGTCCCCTGTCGCAACCCATCAAGCCTATTGCTAGAAATCTAGGTGTTTTATTTGACAGCAATTCATGTTCTGACCAACACATAACTAAACTTGTCCAGTCTGTCATTTTAATCAGCTCAGAAATATAGCTAAAATTAGGTCCATTTTAAATTTCAGAGATGCAGAAATTGTTGTACATTTCCTCACATCTTGATTATAGAAAACAGACTTTTCTCTTCTCTTAATCATGAAACCTTAAAATGTCTGCAGAATGTACAAAATTAAGCTACTCGGCTTTAAACTAGAACGAGGGGGGAATCACATCACTCCTACTTCAGCCTCTTTGCATTGGCTCCTTGTTTGTTTTAGGATTGATTTTGAGAGCCCTGAGGCTCTGGAACAACCTGCCGGAGGAAATAAAGCTCTTAAAGTCAGTATCTTTTTAAAAATCTTTTTTAAGGCTGATCCTAAATTCATCTGAGCTGTCTGTTTTATCTCAAAGTTTTTATTTAGTTATGTAAAATTGTTCTGGTCTTATTCTTATGGTCAATTTGTTTTACTTATCTTATTATCTCTTATTATCTTTAGCAAACGTTACTCAAACAGGAGGAGGAAAGGACATTTGTTGAGGACTATTTTTTAGCGGCGGATGAAACCACATACGTGCTTTAGTGAGCATTGGGCCAGGGTGTATGTGGTATTGAGTCAAATTAATTACAGTGTGTGTTTGTTCATGGTGATGAAGGAACATGTCACCCACAGCAACCACAGAATGATGATCTCTGCCTTTAGTGGCCTTTTATTTGATACACCAAGACTCAAGCAGCCATTTTATTGGACTGTTATGATACTATTTTCAGATACAGAAAATTAATTAGGAAATAATTTTGGTTTATGTAACCCACTGAAACAACCCCTGACATTTTAAACAAAAAAGAAACAAGCAAGAAAGGAATTTTCCTGTTTATTTCACTGAAGTTATAATAAACAAAAACTAAGACTGTTTTCACAAAAAGATGATGAATTTCAGTCAAGACTTGAATATCTGTTTCACACCTTCACCATGAAATTAGAGGCTTTAACATGCAGTAATGACACAACATATTCACTTGTCTCTAATCTACAGTAAATGAGCAATGTTGGTAGAAAAATCAACAAGTCACACACATTCAATATTTGGATGTGCACACACACATGCATTTGCAATTCTAGATGTGTGAGATAGTCTCACACCTCTGATAGACAAAAATCAAAAAATGTCTGCAATAACCTGTAATAGCCACAATATTAACAAGCTAATGTCGGAACAATACAGATACAATTTAATTTTAATTTGCGTTAACCATGTCCCGATGATAACATGGTAAAACTCTGAATATATTATTTCTTCACATAACCTCTTCAAATGCAGACGCTTTCCTTATGATACCATCCATAACTGTGATGGACTGTTCATATCCAACAGCCTAATTTCTTTTCCTGCTTAATGGCCGTAGATGCTCTGTGGAATATTTCAAAACACCAGTTTCACTTAAGTTTTTAAATCCGTCATCATATCAATGTATCAAAACCCAGTTTCACCTCAAGTTGTACATGAGGGTAATATTAGGGTTAAAATATTCATTAAAGTGGTAAACAGACAAAACAGAAACTACCAGTCCTATTTGAAACAAATGGCAGATTCATATATTAAAGTATCTCATCTTTGCAATTTTGGATGAAAGAGGAATGTAAGAAATTCACTTTATGACCATAGAGAGATGTTAACAAATCCAAAGTGTGAAATAATGACACTATGGATGACAATAATATGTCACGATTAGGTCCCTGCTCCCCCAAAACAGAACCAGCTGTGAGTGTTTGTATGTGTCACCAGATGTCACAGATGTTGAGGTTTGAATTACATGTTTGATTCACTGTGAGCACGTTTGTCGTTTTCAAAATCACTATCCTGGGAGATGAGCTTGTAAGGTTTCTTCCGCTCCTTCTCCTCCAGCACTGAGTTTCCCATCTCCACGTCTTTGCTGCGGAGCTCGTGTCGAGACAGGAACTCCACAATGCCGGCTCCAATTGAATCCCCCAAAACATTGGTTGTGGTACGCAGACGGTCCCTAAGCCCCAGCAAAAAAGCAAAAAAAAAACAACAGAGAATGGATGGGAAAATACCCAGAAAACACTTTGGGTACACGGAAAATTTAAGTTATATTTACGTGCAGCGATATTTATGACTTTAAAAAAAAAGTAGTTGTATGCAAATGAAATAATTTACCGACTCAGTTTGTATCCCTGGAGTATGATTCATATTTCAAAGACTCCAGCATTCTTCTTTAGAAGTGCTTGCAGAAGTGCCTTTATGGGGTTTTATGGGGGAAGGTTTATGTGCTGGACTATTTCTATTATATGCAGTGTAGTCACAAATTTGACTTGATTTGATTAATTGTTTATTTTAAGAGAGACAATGTACATTGATCAACATTCAAAACAAATGTAAATGTACCCGAGTTAGCCACAGGACAGTTTTCATCAGCAGTCCCTTTGCCTGATGTTGTTATGCATCTTAAAATAAAATCTAGGAAGTCACTGCACCTGGCCAAAATATAGGTTGTTTATAGTTAAATTACATCAAAGCACAACTTTTTGAGTCAATGAGAGCTCTGTCCATACTTGAAACCTCCTTTATGGGGCTGCTAGGAAGAAAAAAATCTGGCAGACTGATTCTAACACCTGCCTGAAAACTATGGTCTGGGCCAGTCTTGATGGAGTTTTCATGCTAAGTTAGGCCAGACTTCCTTCCTTAAATGCCCTTTCTGAGACACAACAAGAATAAGTTAGATTAACTGGAATATGCCTTAACTTGCTTTATGAAACTCCCCATAATTTTCTACATGCAGGCTCTTATTCATTAAACATTATACTTTCTGTTCAGTGCATGGTATGCCTTCATTAAGGAAGGCTTTGACAGACATTCATATTTGGTCCATCCTAGTTAAAGGAGAGAAGTTTTTTTTTCTTATTACCCCAGTTAGCTGAGTAATTTCTGGGAAGGGTATTCTAATTGAAATGATTAATTTGGGAAACCTAATTATGTTTCTATGTTAAAACTCATTGCAAAAAATATTCAATACAAAAGGGAAGATGTGGAACAAGACTCCAGGGAGAGAGGAGAAGTGTGTCACCAGGTGGTAGTAGATACAGAGCTGCTACTGACCTTTAAGATGACAGAGATGGTTGATGTGGGGGATGTGAGCTACACTTACAGCCCTTAAACAAGCTACATGTCTCACACACTTGTGTTTGAATGGATGTTCAATGGATGTCAAGCTACTCACAGGAACCAATCAACCGCAATGATGAGAGTGATGTCATCAGTAGGAAGTCCGACAGAGGTCAGTACAATCACCATGGTGACGAGGCCTGCCTGAGGGATGCCAGCAGCTCCAATACTGGCTGCAGTTGCTGTAATACTTGAGTGAAGAGAAACACACAGATGAAATGATGTCTGTTACTGAGGATTATTTATGTGGATTTTTCTCACTGATAACAGTATTAGCCTTGGATATATAAGTATCCTCTTTTGTTAGGTTATACCTGATGGTGATGATCTGACCAAAATTCATTTCAATGTTGTTGACCTGGGCAATGAAGATGGCCGCCAGTGCCTCATACAGAGCGGTTCCGTCCATGTTGATTGTGGCGCCCACAGGCAGCACGAAACGTGTGATTCGCTTGTCAATTTTGTTGTTCTCCTCCAGACATTTAAAGGTGACAGGGAGGGTGGCTGAGCTGGGAGATGAAAGAATCAAATCTAATTTTTTTAAAACTGTTTAAAGGAACAGCCATTTTTTATTATATTCATAGACTTATTGCTTGGTTCCCTCTGTTCCTAAGCTAAGTGACTGCATCTCTTTCAAATTCACTTCAGTAGGCCTACATTAGAACGCTGATGATGTTCTTTATGGTTTGTCTTACTACTGTCAATTGAGTAGTAAGTTTAGTCTAGAGGTGGTCAGCACATGGACGAACAAATATTTAACAACAAAAAGTTAAAGTGAACTGATTGTGCTGAGTCACCATTGTCACTTATTGTATCCTCACTGGTGACTGAGAGCACTGCTGTCATCTCAGCCGTGTACAGTACATTTGGTTTGGTTCAAAATAAAATAAATTTCAGTCACCAGTGAGGAGCTCCACTGCCAAAAGTTGCTGATTCAGTCAGTGATTATGATTCAGTCCAGTCAGTTCAGTTTAGAGGTGCAGTGTAAGCTTTGTTGCACCTGTACTGAACACCAGCAAAATATACATGTTTGAAATCAAGTACTCACATTTAGATGAGCAAAATGACATTTTTCTTCACTGTGCGTTGTCTGGCACATGTTTAGCCTAGCTTAACACAGACTGAAAACAGGATATAACGTCTTCCAGGCAACTCCAAAGCTGCCTTTGTTATACTGTATGTATAGGTTTACTTAAAATCAAATGTGAGTCATGGGTTGAAGTGTAAAAATGAATAAAGTAGACTATCTGAAAACCAGAACACACAGTCACAGATTTGACTACATCAATACAACCCAAAATCTACATGAAACTTGGAAAAAAATCAAAAATGGATATTTCAAAGTAACTCTCTCTCTCTCAGCCATTTACAACATCCACACACTGAAGAATATGCAGGATCATGGTGTGCAGCCCTGCCTGAACGCTTTACTTTGTCAGTGGCACCACAAACAAACACAAAGTGGATCATTCCAACTTTAGCTGGTAATGCTACCTCTAGCCCCAACTCGTCGGTTCCTGAAGCCATAGCTGTTTGATTTTCAAGGACATGTGGCACTACACCTTTTTGAAACTACCAAAATTTAGAGGCCTGTCACCAGAGAAATGGGGGTGATGTTACAATCGTTCACATATGGACAACAGGTCATGCTTTTAGAAAGTCTCTCCTCGAAGACATTCACAGTGTTATACACAATAAAGTGACTGGCAGGTGAAGTAATTGTGTGACTCAACAAGAAAGCAGAGCTTATGAAAGAAACTTAAACCCTACTTTCACACTATAGACCCACAATTCTGATGTCAAAAAGGTATATAAATTGACATTTAGACAGACAACTTAGTTTGAAGCACACTGACACTTTTAGCAAATAAAATGGGTTCTAAGTAGTTCAAAGGCCTGTTTTTAGGGCAAGTTGTTTCCAACCGGTTCCAGTCGTTGAGCTAAAATCTAGGATAGACAGTCTAACTGCAGGTTTGGTTGGTAAACAAGCAAAGTTCCCAAAATGATGGTAGTGTTGGACACCACTCACCTGGAGGAGGTCCCCAGGGCTGTTACCAGAGCTTGCAGGAGTCCAGCAATGAAGATAAAGGGGTTTTGCCGAGTAATGGCAAAATAAAGAGTGGGAAGAATAATAACAGCATGGATCAGTAAGCCAATGATGACTGTGATGGTGTACATGCCCAGCTGGCCACCCATCTGTGTCAGATCATCCATCTCCACAATCTTTCCAGAAATTAGGAACAGGATGCCAATAGGAGCATACCTGAGAGGAGGAGAGGAACAGCGAGTTATTGAAGATAAGTATGATGGTGACATTGGTTCAACAGAAAAAAACCTCCCACACAGGATGAAGTCATACCACATGATGATCGCAACCAGGCGCATGATAGCTTCATTGAGGCTGTCGAAGAAATCCCTCAGGAGCTGGCCCTGCTCCCTCATGCTGCCAATTATTAGACCAAAGCACATGGAGAAGACCACCAGCCCAAGGGCATTGACCCCGTTCACCTGACCCGCCACCGGGATCACTTCCTCCCGGGTGATCTCCATGACCTCTTGGGTGCCGTTGGTGGAGTTGAAGAGGGTGTCATTCACTGTCACTGTCACATGGACTGTTCGCTTTCCATATTTGGTTTTGAACTGGAGGATGATAGAATTAGAGGATCATGGTTTTTACCAGTGGCGTTTGATAGAGTTGAAGCTGATTCATGTCACCCTTCAGAATCAGAAAATAACACTTTGAGTTCAGTTACAGTTTAATGTCCTCCTGGCTCATCTCTAGAGATGATCATTCTCTCATTTCTCTAGAGGCACTCAAAATATTAATTTGATAAACACTTTGGTTTATGAAAAGATACATCATCTTTTCAAAACGGATCACTGGATTGTCATAAATTTAACTTCAGGTATTCATGGTTCCCAGAGGATGAAGCCCAGTGTTTTAGTGACCCAGTGACCTTTCATCTAGAACTACTCACAGATCAACTTCCTCTTTATTCATAATGGATTGAAAACCTGCGAGCTTATGAAATTTGCTGTGGATGTTCATGGCCTTCAGAGGATTCATCCTCTGGGGCCAGCAAGGCATGAGAATATTGACAGATTCATGCTGGATTGACATGTTCATGCTAATTTTATTCCATACTGAGGTTGGTTCAGTTTGGTTCAGTGCACTTGACGGACCTTTTACTACCCTCGTATTTGTTTTATAGAGTCTATGTCTGGTCAGTGATGGGGAATAATTTTGTTTTGAGTAGGAAAACTTTCTCTGCTCTGTTTTTAGATGTTCACTATAAGCTAAACTATCTAGTTGAGTTAGCCTGGCTCATATAATTAGAATCATTGTTATGGTGAAAATGTGATTCTAGAAATGTTAGGGCATCAGATATCAAAGATAACCAGTAAATCATAGAAGCACTGGGAAGAGTCTTGGGTAGGACACAAAACTGTGTCTCAACAACTCCAGTCTGCATATTCTGCGGTCTATAAACTATGAAGGGGTAGATTGGTCCTCAGTGTCTGAGAGCATGAGAGCAAAAAAAAAGGTAAGGGGAGGCAGACAAAGAGAGAGTTTTGGAATTAACACATTGTCTTTAAATTTATGTTGAGTTCAGAATTAAAAATGTGAGTTGTCAGGCCTTAGCAGGACTGGGGCCTACGTTAATTGGGTATAGTAATTCTAGGGCCAAACTTCAGCCCCCCAAAAATGTTAAAATACTCTTGGCCTTTTCTCTCGCACACCATCTGGTGGCGCTATATCTGGTTAGACTTGTCAACAAGAACAGTCAAACTCTAATGGGCAGATTGCTGAGCCCATTCATACTCTTCAGAGGATAAACTCTACTCAACATGTCACCTTTGATCAGTAGATATGGCATGATCTGATAAGGAAAGTGTCAATGTGTGAGAAGTATAGCAACATTAGTATGGTGTTAGATTGGTTATTTTGTGGCTGTATTGGGGGATAGGTTGGGGTGCTGTCAAAGTATCTCCTGTTTTAAGACATCATCGACACAAAGTACTGCAAAGTTTGCAAAGTGTTACTTGTGAAGCTCACCTGTTGTGTACAGGCTTGGACCAAGTTTGGTGGAAACATATTTCTGAAATGTGAAATCACGCAGGGGTTAAGAGATGACCTCACGGGTTACAGTCAAACTTTGAGAATAGTATTATTCTTCTATACAAGCTACCTGATCAGATCCAAGAAGGCATCAGCAGGACTGATTTGCTCTATCATCTGCTGCTTTCCAAACTCGTCTTTTGATCCTTTTCCTGGGTGGATGATGAGCACGACTAAGATTCCAATAAAGACTGCGATAAAGGTCGTGGTCATGTAGTATATCACGGCTCTCATGCCCATCTTTCCTGAGGCTTTGGTGTCCAAAGCTGCCATTCCTAATGGACAGAGGGTGGAAATGCTGTTGACATCTGAGTATTAAGACATATAAAAAATGTTTTTGGCTGGTATGTTTATTCTTAATCAGTTGGCAGATTATGAATCGATTAT
This sequence comes from Lepomis gibbosus, assembly GCA_029875015.1. Classification (NCBI taxonomy): domain Eukaryota; kingdom Metazoa; phylum Chordata; class Actinopteri; order Centrarchiformes; family Centrarchidae; genus Lepomis; species Lepomis gibbosus. The sequence goes on from JAPMOB010248647.1 coordinate 13,934, forward strand.
CTAACAGCATGTTAAGTGGTACTTAAATACTATCATCTGGAGTGGATTGTGCTTCCAGGCAATGGCAATTGTCATACTTTTAAAAGAAGAGCGTCCACACAAGAGTTTTGTGACATAAATAAAGGTTATGGCATGACATATAATGACGCAACATGTATCTTTTTGTGCTTGTATGGTGCAGTTCCAACTGTTTTAGCACATTATATTAAATATTTGAGTTCATAACAGTGATTAGAATTGAAATGGTTATAAAGAGCAACACTGAGCTAATCAGCAGAGAAAAAGTTTTGTTGTACTTCTAACCACATTCAGCTGTGATGCTGTGTTGCACTACAGTGCACGGTGAAGAACTAGACTGCACTGTGAAGGGCGAGGAATAAGCTTGTTGCTCATGGAGTTTACTCCTTCAAATATATTCCCTTTGCCAGTCAGAAAAACTATATTCACAGAGACTATGTTTTTGAAAAAACTGTTTAACACACTCTGTTCAGATCTTCTTTGATTTTTTGGGGCATTTTAAATAGACATTAAAGAGGTAGTGCCCTCGCTGCTCAGAGACCCAACTTGGATCTATGAGTCACAAAATAATTAAGCACCTCAGTCCTTCATCAGTGACTGTTTATGGATCTAAATGATTGCCAGTGACAACTCTTGTACAGAGGATGGATGAATAATATTGGGGAGTAGGATAAGCTGTTTTGAGTGTCAGTAATAGTTCTGGAAGTTTGCATAGTCACTAGTAGTACTGGCAGACAGTTAGGGCACATGTATGTCTTAGATGGGAAACTTACCCCATTCAATTATCCCTACAAAAGACTCTTTGAACAGTCTCAAAAAATGGACCTAATCTAACATTGGTGGATTTCAGTAGAAAGTCAGTCACTTAACCTGAAATTCTGTTGCATGTGCAGCGAACAGGACCCAAAGCTCATGTTCTGTAAAAATCCCACAACACTATCTACACCGGAAAGTAGTTCACTTTTTAATTTTGGGTACATGTTTGAATAATTGAAAAGCTACGGTGTAAAGTTTTGTTTCCTCCAGAACGATAAAGTGTTACAGCTCTTAATCCCATGTCTGATTGGCTTCTCTCTATAGGAACTAAACTGAATCTTATCACACTGATGACAGAGGAAAGCTCAGAGATCATCTCGTACATCGCAGACCATTGAAGAGAAACTGAATCATAACTCTGACACAAGCAAAGTGAATGTTGACATGGCCTACATCCATTGACAGATCAGTGACATGGATGGCGTGATGCGTGAATGTGTCATACCTGTGATTAGACTGGAGACTAGTAAGGGGAGAACAAGCATCTGAAGCATTCTCATTAGCAGCTCTCCAGGGAAAGAGAAGTACTTCACTTCTCGATAGGTCATCTTGTACGGCCGGAGCGTGAAGCCCAGAATAATACCTGCAGAGACGAGTGTATGCATCATATGTATGTATATGTGTCTCCAAGGCATTAACAAGAGTCTGGCTGAAAGAAGGCTGAGCTTGCAGAGGCAAACATACCTACAATAACTGCCCCAACGGTAAAGAGCACAAACGCATTCTTCTTGAGGAAAGCCTGGACGTCCTCTTTGGAGATCTCCTCCACTTTCCTCTTTGCCTTCATGGTGCGTATGTGAATGCTTTCCCTGAAACGCTGCATCCTGCTGCACTAAACTAAAATGAGTCCATTAGTGCAAAAAGAACCATGGTGGAGTTACCAGCAGGCTAGTAAAAACACACACACACACACACACACACTTACTTACTTATTTATTTTAATTTTTAATATAATTTTTACTTTATTTTCATATTTTATATCTTTTTTATTACACACAAACGCACACTTTTACTGATTTACTTAAATGTATGGAATTAATTGTTCTTTCTCTGTTCTCATTTATTTGTAGCTTTGGCAATATTGTTGTTTTGCATTCATGCTCGCTTTGAATGATTGAATTCATGTCACAGGGGGACTGAGAATCTCTGAAGGAATTAATTGGTTTTAAAGGATGGGTTTGGATCTTTAATTAAATGTATTAAAAAAAGAGTTAATGGTTGCTATAATGATCCCTCCTGTTCATGCTAGCTGTAAAATGATCTTCATAGTGGGACTCCAATGTGCAGGTGAAGAGAAGAGGATGAAGTTCACAGCCTTCGTTCTGTGCAAAGCTTCTGGCTGAAGCTGATTTAGAATGAAGCAAGTGTCTTTCAAATATACAGTCTGAAAAAGGTGTACCTCAGAGTGGTCATGCTTGGTTGCTTTTCCTCCCGACCACCATGCATTTCTTTGCAGGAGCCCCCTGCTGTATCAATAGACTGGCCTCATTTAAATGAGCAGCAGCTCCACGTACACTCTGTAGTGGACAGAAATCCCGCCATTTCTACTAGCTTTAGCTTCTGTTCAACCAGCCTCTGTAACATGATGTTGTTTTTCTAGGGTTTAAACGTTCAGAGCTTATTGAACAAAATGCAAAGCTTGGTTGTCCAGAAATCGTCTAAGAATGGCAAATGTCAAGTATTAATGTGATCATGAGCATCAAATCCCCCCAGTAATGACACAATTGGGGGGAAAAAAGCTATGCTACAGAATAGTAATCATTAACATCACACATATAATTAAACTTTTTGCTGTGGACAACTTTAATTGTTAACTTTAGTCTACATCAAGCCATGATATTTTGTCCAGTTGATCCAATTTTGACGCAGAGTTTGGAAAAATCCAGTGTAGCAGTGATCTAATGGCCAGTAGATCCGACAGCCACACGGGGGCATCAGTACTTTACTGTACATCATTCACCCTCCAGTGGACTGAATGATTTGCTGCTGTCTCCATTAATCAGACAATGCAAAGTTGTGCAGGTTGCATTATGTCTGGATGGTCTGAATGTGGCTTACATGCTCAATACATTTTGAAAATATGAATGCTGAAGTGTCTTTGACACTTTCAGGTGATGGTACAGACACTTGCTTTAGCCAGCAACAACATGTTCTGACTGAGTGAGGAGTGTGTTTGCTTGGACTGAGTTCATAACAGGCCGTGGACTCAAGATGTTTCTTTTACCTTTCACCTGTCTTATTTTTGCTTCTGGCTTTGTGGTAATAAAGATAGATGTTGGAAATAAAGATAAAGACTCATTCTCATTAATTAATAAATTCTTAAGGCAACGGTTTGTTGTAACTCAATTATTTGCTCAATCCCTCATCAGGAATACAAATTTTCCCTGACAGCAGGTAAATTTCAGGGATTTCCTTTGAGGGATTAAGAAAGGACAAAGATTTCTTCCCGTCAACATTAATTGGGAAACTAACCAGGGAAACACAAAGGGTGAATTAGCACTGAAATGAACAAAGCTTTGGAGGGAACAGCAGAACTCTAGAATGTGTTTTTGCTCAGAATAAAGATCGGGTATACTGCCCCCCAGTCTCAACATTGAATTCACACTGGATCTCTTCATGGCCAGTATAAACACTAAGGAGAAAAACAGCTTCCAATAACTTTTGAAAGGTACAAATGGACATCTGAGCATTGGTTTAGAATAGACTGGGGAAAAGATCCAAACCCAGCTTTTAATATCTGCATTAGTTGCTGAGATTTTCACACGATTTATGTGCACCAGCCTTTCATGTGCAGACAGGAAGAACATTATAGGACATTAAAGACCGATGACATTATAAAGAAACCAGAGGTCTAGATAGTAGTCATTCATTTATGCAGCATACATACTGTCTTACATACTGTTATATACAAAACATATTGTCTCACTTCATTTTTGCAGTGTAGTGTGAGTTTAATTTGCCCCAATTTTGAAATATTTGCGTCTGAGATTGTCACTTTTGAGTTTGTAATTGTTGTGGGCAAGGTCTGAAATCCATGAAATGCCACTGTGGCAGGTTACTGAACATTTTTATCGGCTACTGAATTTATCATCTGTCACTTTACGTAGAACACAACAGAGTTGTTAAAACAGTGTCAGTGGTTCCTGACAGTAGGAATATGGAATATGTTGTATAACTATAATCCCTGACTGTTCTTAACATCTCTTAACTTAAAAAAATGTTTTTTATAAGTAATATTTATTTCATTATTTATTTATTCTAGAAAATCTGCCATGGTGGAAGGTGACCTAAAATATCTACCTGCCATAGCCAACATTTGTTGGCTGGCAGGTGCTGATTTAATTCCCTGGTTTTGAGCACTAGAAATTAAATTCCATTCACCTGTATTGTGTTGGGGTTGATGGAGATTCAACTTGTTCAAATAAAAGCAAAACATCTTTTTTATTTACCTTACCTTTTTGTTTTAAGACTGACTTTAATTAAATCAAATTTAAGGCTGTAGACTTACACTGCACAATTTCTACTGTCCTGTTTTATCCTGTTTGAATTTTTTATTTAACTCTTTTAAAATTATTTTATCCTGTTTTATTTTTTTTATTTCACCTTAAATTGTATTTCAATGTCTTTTTAAAATGGATTTCCTGAAAAGTTCTGTTCAAATAAACTTGCCTTGCCTTAACTTCTGAGATTAAAATTTCTTCATCCTTTCTATAGGAAGAGTCAACCAAGTACTGTGATTACCCTACTTCATAGCTACAGGTCAACGCCACCTGCATATCTAACAGCCAATTAAAACAACTAGTGCCACCATACATTTTAAATAAGAACAAAAACAAGATGTTTGTCACGTACCTCTTTAAACCAGCGGTTGATCTTCGGTTCTCCGTGCAGAATGCTTCAAGTGTTGCAGTTTGACCTGGCAGGCCTGTGAAGCAGCAGCGAGGCAGGAGAAGAAGTGCAAGAGCTTTGCTGGAGCTTCTGGGACTCAGGAGAACAGAGTGAGAGGAAGATGGAGCTCTAACATGAAGTGCTCTCCTGCATCTGCTGCAATTGAAAAAACAAAGGAGGGGAGACATCCAGAAGAGAGACAGAGAGAGTGAGGGAGGGAGGGAGGGAGGGAGACAGAGGACAAAATGGTCCTCCCATAGTAACACTGTTAGCCCTGTGACACAGTTTCAGGTGAAGCCCAGATGTATGAAAAACTTTGTTGAGAGTAGTTGTAGCTCATCTAAAATCAGATATCTTCCTCCAGTCATCCTCACTTCTTTTCCTTTCCTTATCTCCTCCCCCTTCCTTTCCTCTGCGTTTTGATCATTTTTTGCTTCTTTTAATGGCGTCTGTACACTGTAGAGACACAAAAGGAATCATTTCTGGCATAAAACAATATTCAGCTTTAACTGATGCACATCATCCCACCCGGGAAGTGTTATAGTTTGAGGTAATTACGCGGGGTAAATGACACACCACAATTAGCTGAAAAAAGTAGAGCTGCAGTAATAAGTGACCTCACTGTATGGAAAAATATTCCCTGGTGAACTTTAATATAATTAGTGAAGAATACCCCTCAAATCAGGTCACGCAGCCTTTTACAAACACTATTCCCTTGAGAGTGTCACACTAATGAGTGCAACATGTCTGTAGATGTTTGTTGTGATCCAAACAATTTACTTGTATCAGGACTGAAGTGAATTTAATATAGTTTAATTATATTATAGACCTAATTTAGCTTTCTGTCAGATTAAACCAGAAAATGGCTTGAAGAAGCTGTCTGTTAATTTGACGATTTATTGATCAAAATTCAAATTTTATCTCATATTTCATGTCCACAATGTACTCTATTTCAAGCCTGGAAGATATATTTGGATCTCTTACATTAGTACCAGTAACCATCCAACAGCATACTTAAAGTTGTGCTCATCAATATTTTATCTTTAACAATGTATCAAATCACTCTGTGTGATGTTAAACGTGTTTCTGACAGTGACAACCCCGTGGAGGTCTATCACCCAACTCTACAGGTCCCCTCAGCCCTGTGGAGCCTTTTAACCTCTTTTAGCTCATTGTTTTGGTTTTCTGACTCACAGCAGGTGGCTGTACCCTTCCTGCCCAGCAGCTAACAGCAGACAGGCACAGTTAGTGACCAGCGGACGGACACATGAGTGAACAATGGACTTAACTGTTTGGACTTAAAACAGTTTACAATGAATGTACAGACTAAGAGTGATTTCAACAATTCAAAGATCAACATTCAAAATACCATTGAAAATAAGTAGTACAACATAAATGCCCGTTTACATTGCCAAAGGTCTTACACTAACATGACGTCAACTGAATATTGTAAGTGCGGATTTCCTTTGTACTATTGATTTTACATATTGTAGTGCTGTAATATTTAAATTCAATGCAAAAATGAAAAAGGACAATAGACTTAGCTTGGATTTTGACAATTTTGCTTAATTAATATGATATATCCCAAGTAAAATAAATAAGTGTGTTATTTTAACTATCTTGTTGTTCTCAGAACAAAACATGGAAAGTAAAACACAGCCCAAACATATGGTTCTTTTTTGGAATTTGGTTTTATAGGAATTTGGAAATCTTCACAGAAGTGCTTCTTATCTAATAACTGCAACTGTTGTACAAACACATTTTATCAAGAGAGAAAATTATGAATACTGGAGGTTATATTATCAGTTAAACAGAATCACAATACATATGGTTAAATACTGTAAAAACACCGAAAAAGCACTTAAATAATTCCGGATTCCGGAAAAAAACGTCTGCCGTGAATCCCTCAGGATCACGTGCGTGCAGAGCAACCAAAATAAAACGTCACCGCTCCGCCCCTTCAAACTGACAGCCTCGTAGCCAATCAGAGTAAATCCTACTACGTAGCGTACGTGCAACACGGCTACGTGCCAGGCTGCACGCTACGTGCAGTGGAAGTGCAGCGTCGCCAGTGTTCCCTTGTGTTGTCGTATTCTTAACCTGCCCATGTGTGTAACCTCGTGTTTGAAACTCTTTCTCACCGGAGGAGTGAGTGTGACGCAGCTTTAGTTTGGTTTGCGGTAAAAGGAAACTCAGCCGGAATATGTGCCGCGCAGGTCCGCTTGCTTTCGACTTGTGAGCAAGCTGCTAGCTACTTTTAGCTGTTTAAGCTCAGCTGGGATTAAGCGCAACGCTAGATTTTAACCTTCCCAAATACGGTTAGCATGATAACTATTTAAACAGCGAGCTAACTGGTGGTCTTGCTGTGGTGTTGTTTGCCAGAGGAAACACTCCATTTGGAAAGTAACCCTTTTAACCTAACTGGTGAATTAGGAAAGAGCTTGGTGCACCTGGTGACCTTCCTTGACACCTGGGTGTGTGTCTGTTTTCTTGACTCCCAAACTTCTGTGAGCGGACAATAACTACATCTGACATCTGACCCAACGTGTCAGCTCCGTAACAGCAGTACCGAGCAGGGCCACCGTTCAGCACTTTTAATTGGACATGTGATTTGAGTTTATGGTTGTGTGTTCACTCATAAGAATGACTCGCCGCTCAGTGGGGAACTTGGTGTGTCTTGGGAATCGAGCCTTCAGCCTGCTGTATGGAAACTCCCTTCGCTCCCTCCACACTTCAATATGCAACACCTCATCTCAGCCAAAAACTGGATTCAATCCGGGAAAAGTAGCAGTGGTTACAAAGACTACACGATATGAGTTTGAACAGCAGCGGTATCGCTATGCAGGGCTTTCTGAAGAGGACCTGAAACAGCTGGTAAGACCAGGCATGCTTGTGACCTCCCCGGGTGGGAAAAAACAAATGCTGATATTTTATCAGGTTTATTTGTTTCTGTCTTGCAGCTTGCTATGAAGGGGTCGAGCTACAGCGGCCTGCTGGAAAGACACAACATCCACACTAACAATGTGGACCATATTGTGAGGAGCCTGCGGTAAGATGTGGCCCTTCACAGCCACGTTTCCAAGAAGCAGGCAAGGAAGGATTCCTTTTTGTCACAGCTGGGACTAGATTTGTAAAAGGCTGTTTTAATGTTCTGTGTTTGCAGGAAAGAAGGCATAGAGGTACGAGTCGTGAAGAGAGGAGAATATGATGAAGAGGTGGTGCGGTGGGCGGATGCCATCATCTCTGCTGGAGGTAGACATTTTACATTAGTTGGGTTTATTTGTACTTCAGCCTCCTGCCTGTGACATTAATTCTTTACAAATGTACATGCCATTAATTCCAGGAAAGTCAAAGTTACTAAATGTTGGATTTTCTGGTCATTATTTGTTTGAATAAAGGAAAACTGAATAAAATAATCTTCCTTAAACACCAACTTTTGTGTCCAGTCCAGGCATGACGTACAGAATGGGCGGGACTCTAACTTATTCAGCCCAGGGGCCAAAAAGTCACATGAACAGAGGCTTTCAGACAACAGACGCAAATACACAATACAAGTTCTTTAACTGCAGTTTGTTTTGTTAGGTGACGGGACAATGCTACTTGTTGCCAGTAAGGTTTTAAGCAAGGACAAACCAGTCGTTGGAGTAAACACAGACCCTGAGAGGTAAAACACTGAACAGCACTTTTTGGGGAGGGCTTGGATTGTTAAATGTGTGAATCCTGATAAACTGTAGCTCTTTGCAAAGAAGAACATCAGAGGAAGTTCATAAGCGTAACGTCACGTCATAACTCCACATTGTTACTATTTCCCCTTCATTACATTTCTCTCTTACAACTAAAGGTCGGAAGGTCATCTGTGCCTGCCTGTGCGGTACACTCGTGCCTTCCCAGAGGCACTGGAGAAACTCTGCCGTGGTGAGTTCAGGTGCGTATTGACCCACGAATAATCTGAGCGCTGTGACTTCCTTCAGGTGAACACCCTGCCCTGTCCTCCTGTTGTGTTTTTCTATCACTGTCAGCACCTTAGTCACATTGTAAGGTACTGCTAGTGGTTGACTAATACGGGATTTTTAATGACCGATATATAATGCCGATTTTAAAAACAAAGAAAAGTCATGTGTGATTCCATTATACAACAACGTGTTGTACTCGTGTAACGAGTGTTTCAAGTGTTGCTTTAGATGGAAGTTGATTAATGAAATAGAAACACACATTGGGTTCTGCTCTAGATTTTAGAACCTGACTGGTGTTTAAGGGAGAACGGGGTACAGTTTGCCAGAAGCGATGTCATTCAGCTGCATTAATCTCTGCAGTATAATAATATATATTTAACGCTGGTAGCCCGTAGAAAAGACGATGGTGACAGAACAACTTTAGGGCTCCAAACTTTATCACCAGCTTCCAAAAACTCACAAGGTGGAGCACTAACATCGTTCCACAGCAGCTCACTGACAAGGCTGCTGCAGACGAGTCCACAGACAGATCGTCCTCGTGAGTGCAGGTGTCGGCAAATGCAGATCATCTCAAAATTCCAGATGCCAGCCCGATTAAACAGCTGACCTTGGGGCAGTTTCTCTGTCATTAGCTTAGAGTTCAAGCCACGTTTAAACCCGTATTATCTGGAGAAAGTCACACGGTGTCTGCGGCCCTCCTGCTCTGTCCTCTGATTCCGTCGGAGAGGCTAAATCCAGTTTTTGTGTTGTGTAGAAGCCACCTAACTGCTACCAGAGGTCACTGTGTGTGAACGTGCTGCTCAGGCTGTTTGTAGTTTGAGTGTAAGTTACAGAGTTTAGTAAAACTCAGCAGTTAGAATTGATTGGTGATGTCTTACTGTTCTTACTGTTGAGGTTATTACCTGTATTTGTGACATCTTGGTTCCGTAAAACAGTTTCGACCAAACGTAACACCAGCTTACTGAGTCTGTGCTCTCATTTATATTGCTAATATCCTAAAAATGAAGATCTTTCACTATATGTGCAGAAAGAAAACTCTAAGTGTGGGTCAAACATGATACTGTGGCATTAATATTATGCCTCAGTGGTTTCAAACATCTTGAAAAACAGCGAGAGGCAAATTAGTTTTATGATTTATTGGTAATTCACCAAGTCCAGCAAAGAGGGGAGGACCAGAATCCTTCATGTGTTTTTGATAAAGGAGCCACTGAGCCAGATTGTTGAGGCACCTGAATCTATCAGCCACGAAGAAAACAACACTCCTATCTGCTGAAGTGATCTCGGCTAATGCAGTTAATTGGGTTATTGAATTAAGGCATTTGTGCAATCCCAGTATTGTTGCATTGTGGGAAATGTAGGATCCAGCATTTCTGAAGCCTGACCCATACAGGGGACTAAAAGTCAGGATCTCTTTGCTCCTTGATTCTGACTATCCTTTGAAACAAAGATGGAAGATGCAACATTTCTTCCCTCAGAATGTAACTGTACAATATTTGGTTTAGTTTAGGCCCAGGGTCGCTCTGTACAGCCCATCTTGTCCTCTCACCTCTCTGTGCACGTTCAGGTGGCTGTGGCGTCAGAGGATCCGTCTGCACTTAGAGGGCACAGGAATCAATCCCACCCCCGTGGACCTGCACGAGCAGCAGCTTAGCCTGGAGCAGCACAGCCAAGCTCACCGCATCACCACCATGGACACCCGGCGGAGTACGACTCCAACCCCTGTCATGTCCCCGTCCTTCTGTCTGTCTGTCGGTTCTCCTGTCTGACCCACTGTTGTTTGTCGATTAGGGTTAGATATATAAGGGGTTAGACTGACCTCTAATTGGGAACTTAATTATTTATTCTCTCGCTGTTCTTCTACTAATTCAGTGCCATTTCTCAGGGACAGGAAGACTACATGAGAGCTTCTCCAAACCTAGTCTCCTCCCGATCAGAAGCCTGAATGAAATCTTCATCGGAGAATCTTTGTCCTCCAGGTACCTCTGTCATCCAAACTCATCCACGTAACTCCATCTAAACATGGAGTTCCTGTGAGTGTGTATGTGAGCGCGCGCATGTTGTAACCCTCATTAATCCCCAGACCGTTCACCACCACCGTACTCGTCTCTCCAGCACTCATCAGGGGAATCTCTGTCCACCACAGGGTGAAGTTAAAATCCTTCAAACCCCATGTTAACCTCTTGCTCCATAGGGCTTCCTACTATGAGATCTCTGTGGACGACGGCCCATGGGAAAAGCAGAAGAGTTCAGGACTCAGCATTTGCACAGGAACAGGATCCAAAGCATGGTACATTTAACTCTACTCAACTTACAGTTTTACACTTAATGTTTCACTAGGGCCCAATCCTCATCCAGCATGGATTTAAGAGAGTTAAAGTCAAGGTTTTTGTTGTTTTCACCAAGTTTCCAATCGCAGATCTAATAATGAAACAAAGACATTTTAGGGAAATGTGCTTAATCACTTTCTTGCCCAGAGTGCTGAGGAGATTGATTCCACTCTTATATCTGTTAAGTATGAAGGTGCAGCCCGGAGACAGTTAGCCTAGTTTAAAACAAAGACTGGAAGCAGGGTGAGACAGCTAGCCTGAATCTGTCAAAAGGTTATCTGAAATCCGCCTACCAGTACCTGTAAAGCTCACTAATTAACATGCTACATCTCATTTGTTTAAGCCATACAAAACCAGAAAGGTTACTGTTTGTCTCACCCTGCTACCACTCTATGCTAAGCTAATCTCTGGCTGTAGCTCCATACTTATCAGACAGACGTGACAGTGGTATCTACTCTTCTCATATAACTCTAAAAAAACAAATAAGTGTATTTTCCAAAATGTCCCAACTTATTTCTTTAATTCAGTATCTGTATTTTATTTGTAAGAAGCACTCATGCCCTATAGGTTTTTAACAGGCCTGGGAACACAAGCCATATGAGCATTACGTAGTTCCTAACATGTCCAAAGTATTAACTACTGGTGGCAAAAGGGAAACAATAAGGAGCAACTTTTTTTTTTCCTGGTTACTACAGCATAGATGCTACTGGAACAAGCTGTCATTAGACGGGTAGGTATGTAAATAAGATGTCAAAACATATAGCAAGATATGCTTTATTAATATTTATGATGGTAGATTATTGCAGAACTTTAGAACAAGCACAATCTCATTGATCACATTAGCTTGATTTTCCAGTTAAAGTCAGTGCTCCAAAATAATTGTTAAAATGCGAGCAGCCTGTTAAAGTACCATGGGGGTGAGGTGGGTACAATCCTCTGCAGTAAACACAGTTTTTACATCCCAGCTGGTATGAAGCAACAGTATTTGCGATGAAAGGCACCTCTATGCAGAGAGAACTGTCATTTTGCTACATAGCTGAAATTATTATTAAATCATAGTGACTCCCGGTATGTACCAGTGCCCGTTCACCACAGTACATATGTAAATGTATGTGTTCATGTTTTTTTCTCTCTTGGTGTCTGCAGGTCCTATAACATCAACAAACTTGTTGAACAAGCTGTGGAGGACGTTCTAAAAATCGGTATGTGTGCGCACGTTTCAGTGAAAGTCTAAAGTGAAACTTTTTTTCCCCACCTGACTTCACTGACAATGTGTCTTTTTTTTCTCAGGAAAGTCCCAAACAGGTCTTGATATACCACTTAATCCTGACTTTATTGAAAAGGGTGAGTTGAAGGGTGTTTATTGTTAACTAGCATTTTTTAGGCACTTTGTTTTATGTGACGGTGGTATCCGTGTGTGTTCAGTTACTGACGAGTACAACGAGTCTCTGGTGTTCAGTCCAGACGACAGGCGTTTGTTCTACAGCATCAGGGAGCCCATCGTCAACAGAGTCTTCTCCAGCAGTCGGCAGAGAGGCTTCGCCAGCAAGTCAGTGAGCGTTCCTCAGTCCCAGAACAGAGGCAAAGTAAGAGTTGGAGAAGCTGTGAAAATGTATCTTTTGAACGTTGTGATGCCTCTGCTGCTTCAGGGTGTGTGTCCGCTCACGGTGTTGGGATGCCTGCATGGTGGTCGACGGCGGGACTTCATTTGAGTTCAATGACGGTGCCATCGCTACAATCAGCATGAGTGAGGAGGATGAGCTCCGCACAGTCCTTCTTGAAAACTGAGATGAGTCCAGAGCACGCAACACTTGACTGGTTTCCCTCCAACCAACAGTGTTAAAAGGGAAGTACCAGTTTTTTTTAGCCTGTGTTGAATATTTTTATACCTGGGGAGGGGGAAATATTGTTTCTTTTAAATGTGTGCATTGTGCCTTTTTTTTAAAAAAAAATTAGTTACATTTTCTTTTTTTTGCTTTTTAATCCATCCCACTCCATCCCGCAGGTTATAACAGGTTATAATCCAACATTTTAAAAAGGCTACAGTCCATTTTGTAGAAATTGTGTCAAGCAGCATGTAAAGTATGTTACTGTTGACTGTCTTCTTAGCAGCCCCACAAGCCTGCACACGCTCATTCTCTCAACATCTAAATCCATATAAAGCATATGACGATATCAATCATACAATTTAATAAGTAAAGATATACATAGACACCATTACAACACATTTTCAGTACATGCCTACATCCTTTTCTGGGGGTCTGTATTAAGACTCAGCCCCAAACCCATTGGTTCATATGGAAGACAAACATCTTTGAAAACAGCTCACAAATTTACCATTTTATTTATTTATTTTAAAGACTCAGTGGTTTCCTAAAACAGCCGCTTAGAGCAGCTTTTTCAGCGCTGGATGAATCCACATGTGGTGCTCTAGTGAGTGTTTGGGGAAGCAGAACGGTTTGGAGTCAGAAAAATCACGGTGATGGAGGAGCATGTCACGCTGTGCAGCAGTGAGGCTCCCTGATGTGTGTTAAAAGTTTCTGGACAACAACGGAGCTCTGACTCCGACGAAGAAGAGACATCAGACACACAGGACATGTTAGTAGATACATTGTGTTTTTTTGGTCCTGCACATAGGATTTGTTGACAATAGGGAAAAATATCTGCGCTGAAAGTATATAAAGGTGTCTATATGGTGAACTGAAAGCACAGCAGCTGTTTTTTAGAGCTTGTTTGTTCACTAAAGATATTTTTAGAACATAGCTTATATTTTTTGTAGCTGATTGGGTGCTAAAAATGAAGTTGGAGAGAAAAGAATTAAGTGCACTAAAAACTCCACGCCTAAAGAGGCTTTTTGTTCCATGTATTAGGTCAAACGTCTTGTACCTCTCACAAGACAGGAACTTAGCTTTGAATGTGCTACTGAAAGAACAGCATGTACCTGAGGTGGACATGTCTAATATTTTCACAACAAAAAAACAGTTCAAACTGTGTCTGTGATATGAAGTGATACAAAGTATTTTAAAGCGGTAAGGCCACTTGGCATTTAAGTCTTGAACAGTGCTGTTTGGTGATACTGAAATGATGATTTGACCAAGATGGTGTAGTTGTAATGATTTTACATATAATAAGAATCTAGTAGGTCTCTTATAAACACTTGTAATTCCACTTGATCAGTAAAGTACAGTATTGGTGCACCTTGTAACACCTCCCCGACCTGGACTCTGAACCAGGTGTTCTTTTTGAGGACTGGTCTACAAAACGACCAGGAAATTGTAATATGCAGCATGCCAAAGGCATTGTTCCTCATGAAAATAGTGTCACTATGTTAGGATGTGTTTTGTGTTTCAATCAGATAAAGTGATATTACAAGGAAATGGTGTTTGTGTGCTTATTTAAACTGTACGAACCCATTTTATTGTACTCCAAAGAAGGTAAGTCAGGGACATGGTTGAAGATAGAAGATGATGTTTGGCCCTCATCCAAGAGACTTCTTCAGTTCTGAAAATGACCAGCAGGGCAACTCGTTTAACCTCTGCGGGATCGTTAGCTAGGATCGTCGATACCGCTGGTTGGTTGGTGCTCCTGGCTGTGGTAACGACAGTCGTCATGGTCATCAGAACTGCCCGAGGGCAAGTCTGAACGACCATCGTTGCTATTTTCATCTGAGGGCAAGAGGTAACATTTGTTCAGTTTCCTGGGGAGGGATGAACGGACCGTATTGTTGGGAACAAGTGGTGGCATAGACGCCCTCCCCTGTTCAGAGATAGCTTCTCAACCCGGGTGTAAATAACTTCCTTGACACATCTTTCAAACCATCCGTCCTCTCTGCCTAAAATGTGCACCTGGTGGTCCTCAAACGATGTAAATAAACTGCTGAGTCTTGACCTGAGGTGTTGGCCCTTCTGTGTTGAGCCATGTGTTTGTGTAGTGGTGGTTTGGTTTCCCACAGTATAGATCTGTGCTTTCCTCACTGCGTTAGGCCGCACTAGATTGCTTTTGTCGTGTTTGGATGTGCAGCCTTTAACCGCTAAATAGCTGAGTTTCCCTACTAGTCAGTTCAGAACTGAAGAGGTGTCTTGGATCAGGGATGACCTGGTTATGTTCAGGTTTGAGACATCTCTGCCTCCAAGACACTAAAAGTTTCCTTTGGAACGCTTTCTTTGGGGGGAAAGCAGTACTAATCCTGACGGTGAGTTGGGTTTGTTATTCCTCAAACTGATTCTGTAAACAGATGCTGAATCCATTTTATTTATTTTTATATTCTAGTCCAGTCACCTCCATTGTTCTGTGGTGGAACCAATGATTATTAAAACCAATGAGTGAGACTGCCGGACCCCAGTCTAGAATTGCATCAGATATAAAACTTATGTTAAATATTCTTAGAAATGTTAAATACTGTGATATCCAGCTGGTCATAGCTGGCTGTTAATGCTACAGATGCTACTCTATATTTACTATATGATTTTCAACAATGAATTAACTGAATAAACCTTTTCTATAGAAGACGACAATAAGAAATGCACAGGTGCAACTAACTATGATTTAACGTGTGAAGAAATGTTGGCTGAATTTCAGTTAGCTGCTTCAGTGTCAGGTTCCTGGTGTTGTACAAATGTTATGGCTCAATGGGACACTTGATTAGAACAGAGCCATCATTTACACCTGTGATTTTCTTACTGTGTCCAAATGTCAGCTGGGAAAAAGACCTGTACTATGAAGCAAGTTTAACATACCCACAATATTTCTTTTGTTATCTGGCTTCACTAACTAACAACCAGGATAAAGATAAGCGGTCACACAGCTGATTATCAACTTTGTAAATCAACCCAGGGTTTCGCGTTCCAGACATGAGTGGCGGGGTTTGCAGCAGGTGACCAACTGCAAACATACAAATGCACTGGCAGCAGACTAAAAGCAGCACACATGCAGGAAGGACAGGTGCAAACAAAATTGTAGGCCGCGTGAATGAGGACGTTAACAGGCTTGTAATATCACTGCCCCATCATTACAGCACGAGTAGATCTGACATTACATTTTTGTGTTCCACTGATTGAATGTGTCGACTGAATAATTAGAGATTCCTTTATTTAATGCACTCAAAACTTTTTTAAACATTGCTCTGAAAGAACTTCATAAAGCAACAAAACGAAAAAAATCCATTCATGCTGTGAAAAGTGCTCACATAGTGGTGAAAGAGTGAATATCTGCCACGGCTTTAGTTACAGCATTTATTGAAAACTCACATACTCTGTAGCAGGTTAGGCATTCAGCATAAAGCGGGGGTCGAGCAGGAACATGGGGGGGCAGCAGGAAGCCTCCACAGCTCCAGAGCCAGAAACACCTGCAGGAGAGAGACGAGAAAGCACAAGACTACAGGAGAGGGAGGAAGTGGAGTCAGTAACACGCATTAATGGGATAAAGATGCATACAGGTGGAGAGAGGAGCTCAGTGCATCATGGGAAGTCTCCCGGCAGTCTAGGCCTATAGCAGCATAAGTAAGGGATGGTTCAGTGCTCACCTGAGCCAGCCCTTACTGCACTGTTATTAGGTGAACTGTTTTCCTCAGGATTTATTTTATGGTTGAACAAACACAACAAAAGGAAAGTGAGTTTTGTGTTGCTCAGGAGAACATGTGTGCAGAATCATTAGGCAGCTAAATAACCAAAATAATATCCATCAAATGACTTGTTTATTCTCAGTTTTTAAGTGTAACAACACAAAACATTACCACCATAACCACCCATCTTTTCAATAACTGCCTTGAGCCTTCCATATGTGTGTCACTTTCTTGATCTGTTCACGACCAAGCAGCAACCACAGCCTCCCAAACACTCTTCAAAGAGGTGTATTCTGTTCCCTGTGGGGCCCACGAGTTCTCAATAGGATTCAAGTCAGGTAAGGAAGGGGGGGCAGGTCATTATTTGAGGCCCTTGCTGGCTGGCCAAGCAGTGGAGCACTTGGAGACATGAGATGGAGCATTGTCCTGCATAAAGATCATGGCCTTGAAAACTGAAGGCTTCTTCCTGTACCACTGCTTGAAGAAAGTATCTTCCAGAAACTGGCAGCAGGTTTGCGAGTTGAGTTCAGTCCATCTTCAACCCGAAAAGGTCTCGTCCTTAATGATAGCAGCTCATAACAGTACCCCTCCTCCACCTTGCTGGCACCGCCTTGGGCCTATTCATCTGGTCCATCAAGAGCCACTCTCATTTCATCAGTCCATAAAACATTTGAAAAGTCTCTCTTTGGGTATTTCTTTGCCCGATCTTGATGCGTCAACTTGGGAATCTCCTTCAGTGGTGGTCGACCCAAACTAGGACCTGGTTCCACAGGAGAGGAGCTTGATAGCTGAACGCTCTGCTTCCAATTCTACTTTAGGAGACTCTAGGAACCACAAGTAACCCTGCATTCTGGGAGTGTAGTGGTCTGGTGGGGTAGTAAGGTACTATGATCTCTTTAGCATAAGATGGTGTCTGATCATTAAGAGCTTTGTGGGCGAGAAGAAGTCTTAAATCTTTGATTTCAGCTCATGATGAATAGGGGCAAAAACAAAACTGTTGCATTTATAATTTATAATTATGTTCATTATATGATCTACTCTCCTGGTTCTTGTCAGTACACATACATTCTGGATCAACTGAAGAGGCTTATTCAGGCAGTCTAATAAGGAACTGCAGTAATCCAGCCTAGAAGCAACAAATGCGGATGGACTAGTTTTTCCACATCATTTTGAAACAAGATATTCCAGATTTTTACAATGTTACGTAGGTGAATAAAGGTGGTCCTTGAAGTTTGTTTTATGTGAGAGTTAAAGGACATGTCCTGATCAAAGATAACTCAGATTCCTCACGGTCAAAATCTAAAGTAACAATCAGTATCTGGTGTGGCCGAGTGCAGGTGTCGTTACATGTGGTCTGCTACTGCGAGGACGATCAGCTGTCCTTCCTGTCTCCCTGCGGTGCTTTCTTCGGTATCTCACAGTACAGACTTTGCAATTTGTTGCCCTGGCAACATCGGCAGCCTCTTTGCAGCATGCCTAAGGCACGTTGACGCAGGTGAGCAGGGATCTTTCTTTTGGTGTTTTTTTGGAGTCAGTTAAAAGAACTCTTTAGTGTTTAGTTTTTATAACTGTGACCTTAATTTCCGACCGTCTGAACGCTGTTATTTGTCTTTTACAGAATTATCTTTAAAATACAGTATCCTGAAAAAGGGATGTTTCGGGGTTTTTTTTGCTGAGTTTCTCTCTTTAGATAATGTGTCTCGGAGATGTTTGGGGCCAAGCTTAACATCATGGAAAACCTGGGTGACCTGCAGATTTGTAGGTCATTTTACATCCTGAAGACACGCTTGGAGTTTAGTTAACTGACTGGTTTCATCTGGCTTGACTGATAGATATAACGGAGTCATTTGCATAACAATGTTTATGGAATATTTCCTGATAATTTTCCTAAAGGAAGCATAAATAAGGTGAATGTGATTGGTCCAAGCACAGAACTTTGTGGGACTATATCTTTGGCGTGCATGGAGGATTCATCGTTAACATGTACAAAGTGATCGATGTGATAAATAGACAAAAGTAAAGGATCTGTACATGCCTGTAATTAAATCCCATGAATTTAGTCAATCTGTACATGCCAATTGTGTTTGTATGTGTACATGAGCCAGCTCACCTGCTGATGAGGAACATGGGATGTGGTTAAAGGCCCACAAAAAAAAGTTAGTAAGAGGCGAGGGAGGGAGGTAGCTTTGTCTCTCCAACAGAAATTCTCTTTCAACAAGGCTCATTTAAAACACACACTAGAAACGCACATTTATAACCTACATAAAAACAGCAGCTGTAAAGTCTATTTTTTTGGTGTTCAGAGTGATTATTGCAGACTGTATGAAAGATTTCTTGTAAATGTGTTTCCGGTCCAGTGGAATCGTCTGCCTGATGGCAGTAACTGGAAAGAGGGGTCCTGATCAGGCTTGGCTTCCTGATCACAGAGCATATTACAGTTCAGATAAGGCGGTTTGTGGTGAGCGATTTTCTTGCTGCAGTGGTTTATTATGCAGGAGAGTTTGGTTTTATGTTTGGCAGTGAGGAGGTTGTGCCAAGATGAAATGTTGAAGGTGCAAATGGATTCAAAGAATGAACCAGAGTTTAAATATCATTGCTGACATGAAAACTCCTTAGTTTCCTCAGCAGGTGGAGGCACTGTTGTGCTTTTTTTAAATTTTTTTTTTATATAAATACATGGAATCAGCGTGTTGTGAAAAGGAAAGGCAGGTATCCCTCTCTGTTCCCAGGTATTTGAGGGACTCTGCCTGCTCCACCAGCTGACCCTGAATCAAACAAACAAAACAAAAAACATCTTCCTTTACTGCTGCAGAAGTATAAACAGAGAAGTCACAGTCCTGGGGAGTCAGTCTAAAACCAACTTGGTGGATTTAAAACCATTTAAAAAACCCTGTTGGGGGTCTGTCCTGTAAGGTGTTCTTTAGGCAAACTTACTTTAAAAAGGTCAAGAATTAACTTTTACACTCAACATTTTGTCTCAGTCTGACAAATAAAATAGCTTCTTCTCCATGCATGGAAACAAGCGGACACAGAATGGTTTGGGTATTCAGTGGTTTACTTGAAAAAGGGACGATGAACAATTCACAAGTTAAAATTCATTTCAGTTCAGTCTGTATGACATTTGAGTTGTAATCTAGAGCAGTGAGCACGTCTACACCGACATGAGCTCAAAAGGTGGAGGAGTCTCACTAATGAATGATGAGCAGTTATTACAGTAGCACACAGCGAGGCCACGTGTAAGCCTGCATATAAACACAGTGACTGTTCAGCAACAACGTGGTTCAGTGGAAATATCCAGCTAGTCTGGAGATTCAAGATCCAAATACATAATTTCACATTAAAACTTCCTCACTGATTTCAAACCAACTGCTCTCATTATTACAGCTGAGAACAGGACTGTTCAGTATTAAAATGTTTGAGGAATCAGCTGTCTGATCAACATTTCATTGAGCCTTTTCAACCATGTTTCCCTTTACAAAATATTTTAAATTAACACATTATTAGAACAAAACAGATTCAAAAATCCACTAAAAAGTGTGTTAACACATTCCAACAAGAACTGGATTCAACATCCAAATGTGACTTCCTAGTTAAAATATAACATTTCTCTACAAGCTTGCATGTTCAGCACTTCACGGTTTGGTCCAGCATGTGGCCTTCAGTATGTAAAGGGCAGCAAACACTAACAGCCTGTTCTATAGCAGCAAGAAACACTGAAACATGGCTCCATCACGGCACAACGGGCTGGACTCCCTGTTAGGCGTGTTGGAATACCGCAGGAACAAATCAACAGAAACAAACTCTGCTTAAAACACGAAGGTGCAGGGGGGGGTGGTTACAGTTTGAACCTCAGCTGACACTTCCTGTTCCACATGGTGCGGTCGCTGCAGGAGCCCATGAGCCTGCTGGCTGGCGTGGGCCGGGCGATGCTGGAGAACGGCCTGGAGTTGATGCTGACGTAAGGCAACTCCTTCTTCAGAGCAGGTAGGTGGCTGTCCTGTACGAGGCCGAACACATCCAGCAGGCCCAGCATGGGGAACGTCTTGCCCAGGTCACTGCAAATACAGACACTGATTGAGCATAACAAGCCTAAAAATCCGTCGCTCAAGAGTAAGAGAAGCAGGGACAGCAGCAGGGGGAGTTACGTGAGAGCGGCGAGGTGGATGTGGTAACAGCGACTCAGGGACAGATGCCGCAGATACTTCAGCTCTTTGAGGACGGGGAAGCTGTCGGCCATCAGCAGAGTGCTGTCACTGTAACACAGAGGAACCACAGGTCAATACTGTACTGTGTTGATTTGTTTGGGCCACATGGGGGTGGGGGATCCGAAACCACAACATCTGACATGGTCTCTTTGGAAAGGCGTTAAAACTCGTCAGCACACAGTTGCACATTTACACATCCAGCCATGTTTCCATCTAATTAGCATGCAAATTTTAAGCGTACTTTTGAAATGTTGCAAAAAGGAAAAAATAAATAAATAAAAAAAATTGCGAAACATGTGTTTCCATCAGCTGGTTTGGAGCAAATAAACCAGGCTGAGGCAAGCGTGGTTACATCAGGAGTTCACGTTACACATGGCTGCAATAAACAAGACATCTGGGTTCCAAACTTGAAACAAAACCAGTCGCATGGACCTGATGGCCATGGATCTTAGGGGAAAAAAAAAAAAAAAAAAATTACAAAAAAAAATAATAATTGGAGAGGTCCTCAGGAATGTGTCTCAGCCATGACTCTGCACGTTATGGGCACATCTGGTGTTATGCCGAGTTTTGTATGCCTGCTGAGAATTGCATGCACCTCCAGATGCTTTTAAAAACGCTCTAATGTCCTTTGTGGGGTTCATCAATGGTGATAAATGAGTTTAAAAGTTCATATTTTATGAACATTTAGATTTGTTAATATTTTAGTAGCAGTCATTGAGATTCAGCGTGCAGAGCGAAGGATCTGAGAAGGACCTTTAAGAGGTGAATGCAGAATTCAGCAGAACTGCCCAGATTTGAATCCACCTTTCTCTGCATAAATGAGCGTTACCAGCCGTGAGGTGCAGGACATTCTCGGCAGGTATGCAGAACTCTGCACAACCGGGCGAGATGCCAACAGTAGAAACAGCTGATCAGTCGTGAGTTACAAGCTTGCTACGTCAGAATTTATTTGGAAAAAGTATTTCCATCTCCCATTTAGCGATTAACTGTCTTTTTTGACAAAGGCAAAAAACACTTTAAGTGAGCTTAAAAACTTTTGCAAGATTNCCCCTGAATTTTACCGTTTCCATCAACCTTTTCTAATGAGATACTTCAAAATGTGCATTAAAAAACACTGAAGGAAACACAGGTTCTGGACCTGTAAGCTGCATCTGTGTGTTTCAAACTGTTCACAAGGAATAAAATCTTACCTTAAATCTAGAGTTTCAATATGGGGGCATCGCGTCACCAACACCTTCACATCTGTAAAAAGACAAAACACTGGAATCTCAGATCTTTATGTCTGCAGCAAAGTGAACAGGAACTTTCATCCAACAGCAGCAGATCAATCTGGTGACGCACTCACTGCCGAAATGCAACCAATCAGAGTGTGAAACCTTGCGAATAAAGAACGTTTGATACGACAGGTTTCCTCTGGTTGTTCGTGTTGCACAGGACCAGCGGGTGTCGGCTTCTCGACTGCACGGTGGCAGATAGGCTCTGCTAAGTGAGTATTCTGATGGACTCAGGCCATTGAGGCGTGAATGCACTTCTTACACAGAGGACGTCAGTTGAGTAGGTGGTCCTTCAATATTGGCCCCGACCACCTCTGAATGTGGTCTGAGTGATCTGAACATGCTCCTGGGTGCATTCACAGTTGCACTTACAGCTGTCCACTTGTGATGGGATCACCAAGACAGCAGGGCTGAACGGTTTTTACAAAACAAAAACAAATCCATCTGACAAATGTGATATGAATTGTGATATTGTAGGGCCAGTTAAGGGCCGCTGTTCGGCCCGACGTGAAGCCAAGTGTGGCAAAAAGAAAGCAGGCTAACAGACAAACTACAATTTGACTTCATTTCATCAGACATTTCTTTATGAAGAGAAAAAGTAGTTCCACCAGGCTGCTGGTAGGCTACATAGTGCATGACAGTTGCTAAGCAACACACAGCAAAGGTTAGGATCATTAGATCTATCTATATCTATCTGCACGTTGCAGTTTGTTGTGCAGCCACCTAAAAAAACAAAACTGTCCAGCATCAATAGAGTAACTTTGGTGACTTGGATTTACATGCCAATATGCTCGCTACTGTGTGCCAGCGGCCAGCACAGTGTGTGACATAACACTTTAATATACCGATCATAAAAGGCGGAATTGCGTCTCTCCTTGAGGAATAGTCTTTTGAACAGGCTATTGAAACTTAAACTTTGTTGCAATAGCGCAGACATCTGGGCCAACCGTGTACTGCTGTGTGTGTGTGTGTGTGTGTGTGTGATGGGGAAATGTTGAATCACGTAATAAGTCTCTCTCTCTCGCTCTCTGTAAAATCAGATCTGTATCAGATCGCATTTTAACACCAGGTGTAAATGGGGTGTGAGACCCCCCCCAGGAAGCTCAGATTATAACTCGAACCCTGTTTGTCGTGGAGTTATACAGATCTGTGCAAAGGAATTAAACATCATTCCCCTTGTATACTCTCATTATATCACTACTATGAACCAATCAGACTTTACAAAGTGCTTCTCTATAAAATGAGAAGTTCATTCACAGGCAGATGATGGCTCAAAAAGTGAGTAACAAATGTAGTCTGAAGTCTGTGTGAGGACAGAAGTTTGTGTCTTGCTTTTTCAGCAGCAGGTGTTTCATACATTTATTGTACAGCCTCTATTACTGGCTAATTTATTTTTTTTACTTAGGGATTAAGAGCAAACATCACTGACTTGAATAAAATATTACAACAAAGCCCATTTCATTCTCTCTACAGCCCGGCTCTGAGCTCATGTAAACAGAGACAAACACAGAGCAGAGAGGCAGAAATACCCACAGCGCCAGGGCAGACGCCGTGTTCCTAGTCTACAGCCAAGATCCACATTATTGGACCCAAGTATCAGCTAAAATTCCATTGTTGGAACAATAATGATCATCTAATTTTCTCGCTCATCTGCCAATAATATATCAGCCACCAAATATATCGTGCATCCCTACTTGTAAACACTCAAACTCCTGCCTGTTCAGAGTCCACATCTGGAACTCTGGCTTCCACAGACATTCCTCACTTTGTTATTATTTATGTGCCGTGCTCTAAAACTATGAACACGTGAGTTTACATGTGCACGGGAAATGGAAAGACTGACCTGGTCGATATAGATTCAGACGTTGCTCAGGTGGTACAGAGCTACACAAACAAGTAGAAGTAGGGTTCTGGCATGAAGAGAAAGTTTTTGGAATAATTACTCGTGGAAAGATCAGAAGCAACTTGGTGTGAAGTAAAAATGTATGAATGCTTTAGATACCCAAAGAGCAAAAAAAAAAAAATGAACCTAAGAGTGGCTCTACTCTGGACAAACACTGGTGTTCACTAGAAAACTGAACAGCAGCACGGTCATGAACCGATATGGCAGAAAGAGCCTTCACTTACCCTCTAATGTGAGGTTCTCTCTGTAACCACTGAGGTTCAGGTGCGTAACACTGGAGCTCAGATTATCAACAACAGTCTTCACATGATTATTGTTGAAGTCACACCATGATAGGTTCAATTGCTCTAATCTGCACAGGGGGAGAAAAAGGACAATAAGCAGCATCAGTAAATGACAGATGGAGATGAATAGAACCAGCTGCTGTTTGGATAACAGGGTTTGGCAGATGGAGCTGACCTGGAGCAGGATCTGAGCATGTCAGACAAAGCAGGAGCAGAGAAGCCGGAGCAGCCGCTCAGGTTGAGCTGCAGCAGGTTTGGGTTCTTGGACAGAGAGCTGAGAGGGAGACAAAAACAATAATACATCAACCAGCTGAGTCAGTTAGTGAGAGAAGACCAGAAGAGGCAAACACACGGGAGAGTAACCCTGCAATGATGACGAGAAACCATTTGAATTTCCATTTTCCCACCTGATAAACGTAGTGTAGCTTTGGAGGTGTTGGAAAGCATTTAGCAACTTTAACTAAAAAACAAAACTTAAATATGACTTTCACATTAATTTTCTCACTGCCTAGTACTTCAGATATTACAGCCTAGGATCTTGTTGGTTTTGGATGAGACAGCTTTGCACACGTGGAGTTGGGGATTTTGTACCTGGATGGGAAGCCATTTTTGGGTCTTGATTACACTCGCATCTGGGCTCTGACAGGGCCACTCAAGGACAGGGACATAGTTCAGTCATTTGTCTTGCTGGAAGGTGAACCTTCTGTACTTTGCTTCGTTCAGCTTTCCCTCATCCTGACTGACTAATCTACATCTGTCCCCTGTAGAGACTCTCCACCTGGAGGTGGTACAAGTATATATCAGTGCATTAGTATTATATTATAACATTATAGAGTAATGTTCAGTTAAGTATACAGTAAGTAGCCTATAACTACTATATTCGTCATAATTTCATATAGTAGTATACAGTTGTACTACTAGTTGAGTATTTAATCCTGTTACAGCTGTTTCATTTCTGTGGGTTGTTTTTATTTAATCCTTGTCAAAGAAAAATTATATTGTCTCTAATTTGTTAAAGCTAACTTGTCAATCATCATATTGTCTAACAGTTGAAAGTTTGCTGTGGCACTTTTTTTTTTTAATGTCCCGCCCCATCCAGGCTGTGATTGGTCGGTTGACGGAAGGTGACGCTGACGAGCACATCGGCTCTGTGAAAAGTTGAACATGTTGAACAAAAAGGCACTGATACAGCTAAAGTTATATGGCCAGCTAGCTAAACCCAAACCTTCATTATCTTCTCCCAGTTTTTTTCCTGTCTGACCGCTTCAGCTTCAGCTGCAGCTGATGTCTCTCAGTCACGGAGAGACGTGTCAGACTAGGTTTTGAACAAATAGTGGCAGGGAAGGTTGTTGTCTTAAAAGTTACCCACATAATGTGTATAAATATTTTTTCTGATTGCACGTAGATCAGTTTTTAGGGACACATGGGAGAGCCCCGTGTTGGTAGAGATAATGATCAGACTGCAGAGCACACACACAGAAGAGAGCGTCACACACACTTACTTTCTGGTTTTAATAAAATCACACCCGTTTTGCGGTTATGTAAGTCGCACATGACGACATCGTGATAAGATCAATCGTGCAGCCCTACTCCAGACATGATGATTAGAACAGAGTCCTAACAGTTCAATCTTGGTTCCTTCAGACAAGAGAAGCTCGTTTCTCAGTCTGAGAGTCCTTTAGGTTGTTGAGGATCTCATGCACGGTTCAGCCACTTTGCCGTGAAGCACAGATCAGGTCAGTGTTGCAGTGACAGTCGTCTTTCTGGAAGTTTCTCCACACAGGATCTGATGCTCAGCCAGAGTGACGATTAGGCTCCTGGTCACCTCTCTTACCAAGGCCCTTCTGCCCCGACTGCTCAGTTTAACCAGGTGGCAAACTCTAGGATGTTCCAAACTCCTCCCATGTACGGATGATGGAAGCGACTGAGCTACTGGAAACCTTCAGTGCAGCAGAACTGTTTGTAGCCTGCAGTTCCTTCCACCTCATGTCTTTTGCTTCTGATATGAATTGTCGGCTGTGAGACCTTGGCTGAGTTCAGTGCCAACAAAACATTTCCCTGCAAGCGCACTGAATTTTCCTGCCTTTAACACTGTTGTGTTTACAAATTTGTCAGCTCATTGGGTAACACCTAAGACACGCCCACCAAACGGGAGAAAACATAGCACGAAGCCTGTTGCAGAACGTTGCAAGAAAACATGCTGTTTAATCCGGAAACGTTGCAAACTTGAACTCGACCCTTATCAAAGACAGATTTCATGAAAATTAACACATCGCACAACTCCTCCAGTACACCTTGCTATGCTAAACGCCATCTTGCCTTCATCAGGGTGAAGCCCTGCCGACTCAAGGTGCAGAAACAGCTCAAAGGTGATCGAGAGAAAAGGGAGTGACCTGAGCTACATTTCAGACATCAACAAGGATTCTGAGGGGACAGAATCAGCAACATGTTCACACCTTTGACGAAACAAATGTTTGCTCATTCGGCGACACTGGAATCCGATTTAAAAACTTACCTGATGATGGCGTCAGAGAGCTGCAGGCCCTCCAGGCTGAGATACTCCAAGAGCCTGCAGTGACAGATGATGCTCTCCAGAGCTGAGGTGGGGATGATCGAGCTGGACAGATCCATCTCAACGATCTGCAGTGGCCTGACAACGGAAAGGACGAAAAAAAAAAGAGAAAGAGCACACTTCCATCAGGTGTCTTTTTAAAGTCACTTCAGTTGTTTCCTACTTTACGGAAATAAAGCATGTAACAGCCGCCTCTATTAGCTCTGTAAATGCCACAATGATGAAATCAAAGTTAAGATTTTTAGATAGAAGCAAAACTAAACTAGTAAGTGACTTTAGGTCCAGATCTGTGGTTACAGTGCTAATTGAGCCAAACTGGAGTTGGTGTGTAGTGGCAGCAGCTCCCAGTATTTCACTTAAAAAGGCTCAGGAATTCCCTGAAACAGCTGGTCACTGTAGTTTTAGCAAACATCACTCAATGTAATGTACTAATGTAATGTAAATGGGGAGAGAAATGGCATTTGCAGTGCAGTCCGAGTAATGAAGGAGATGTGGTGCTGTACAGCAGTAAGGCCCACTGACATGTTTTAGTAGTTTCTGGACAACAATGGAGCTCTATGGAGAGAGATCAGGCTGTGTTACACACTCCTGTTAGTAGGATACAGTGTTGGTTTGGGTCTGCACATGGGATTTGTTGACAAGACAAATACAGAATCTCACTGGAGTTATTTTTAAACACCCAAATTGAACAAGGCAGATAGAAAGCCGTCCCCGGCCTGAGTCGTGCAGACCAGACTAAAACCTGGACAGCGCACCGTCAGCTGCTGGACTCACTCTGTGCCTGTGAAGTGCAGCTCTTCCACAAAGGAGCGGGGGCAGCGCAGCCTGCGGATTCCAGTCTTCAGTACCTGCTGCAGAGCTGGACCCATGTGGGTCAAACCCTCCAGATCCACGCTGTGCCACAGAGACTCATCAAACCTGCAGACAGACACACAAGCAGGGCGGGATATTTTAATGTCTAAGTGGGTCTGCTTCAAACAGCCTGCACAGACTAAACCTCCCTTTGACAGTTTGTCAGTCTGACTTTGAATGTTGAATACGAGGATGCTCCGCTGCACGAGAGATTTCCTTTCACCCTGATGTTTAAGAAATCAGATCACAGACGTCCGGTTACTGAAGCGGCGTTCATTTTGTTGACTTTTTGTCACAGCTTTCATCAACGCCGTTTTTCACTGAAGAAAATGAGACTATAAGTGAAAAAAAAGTCATTTATGACAAAAACTATGGTAAATTTGCTGACATTTTGAGACCAAAATGTTAGGAAGGGACGCCTTGGGATGAGATCCAATTTTAGTGTTGTAGGGAGGATAGAGGCACACAAGTACTCATCTACCTGGGATTCAGAAGTCAGCTAGCGTTGGACTTGCTGCAAGTCTGAAACTGTACAGATGAAGTACCGAGCTGACAACTCGTCACATTACATAATGCTGACATTCAACCTTGGTGGTTTTAAGATACAAGTACAGGAAATATCTGCTAGCTTGTGAGTATGTGCGCTGGATTTATAACAAGACAAAATCTGAGCATCACTGCAAACCAGAATGCAGCACAATCCTTTAATCTTGATTATCTTGTTTTCATAAACATTGGAAGCCAAAATTGTAACAGAAAATACAATCTGATTAAACTGCAAAGGAGTTCTTATTTTTGGTAATACAAATGTACCCTAACAAGTTACTTTTCCCAGTGAGTAACAAATAATGTAAATAATTGAGTGGGAAATTAGGTGGGAATGTAACAGGAATGGGAAGCAGTACTTCAGGGCCTGTACCACAAAGCAGGATTTGAGCTTATCCAGGTAACTTCAGGGTTAATCCTGGGTTTTCAGCACCACGGAGGTGGTTCACTTCTTACCGGGGTGGATCACCATGGTAACGTACGCTGAACGGCTAACCTGCTCCGGAGCAGGTTCGGTTCCAGATAAGAGATCAAATCTATGAAAATGCCGCCTACTGACCAATCAGCTCTCTTGGAAAATGACATCACCATCTGTAAGAAACTGTTCTATAGGCTGCGGTGATACGGAGAAACTCTTGTAGGCTGAAGCGATATATTATCCTACAGAGACTGATTCAAAGCCTTAGGCTGTTCTTGCCTACGTGTCTGTACAGTAGCCTGCGCCTGCTTACTGCTCTGAAATATGTTTAATAGCCTGTTTTTTTATTTGCTCCCGGTCTGTTTCACACAGCCTGTCGCAGCCGTTAAACTATGGGTTTCATTTTTCTTATGTGAGGCTGAAAATTATGAGCAGATATTGAAATACTAAATTTTAATACAAATGTAGGTTATCTTCTATTTTAGGTTAGTATAGTCGACTACAGAGACTGTGGTCATGTTCCGCCACACCTTTTGCTATGTGGGTGCAGTTAATAAGATAAATAAACTGTTGAGATTCAGTCTTTCAGCCACTATTTGAGCACATTTTATGGCATGAATGGAGTTTATTTCATTGGTTTATGAAATTAATTTATTAAAATGTTTGAGTGTGTTAAATAAATTAATCTCATTTTTAAAGTGAGGTGGAAGACAACTTCTACATTGCCCTAGTCTTAATGTGGAAACGCCCAGCTGAAAGAATAAGGCTGATATTTTCATACAGTTCATTAGAACACATCAAATACACTACGCCTGTTCATTTAAACATTCACACTGTCATTCACAATTTTCTGTCTCCCTGCATGTGTCAGCTGCAGACATGCTATTGTTGCATTTCTGTAGTGTTACAGTTTAGTCCTCGTTCATAAAATGACGCTCTGCTGACAGTGGACTTGTTGCAGTCTGTAATTGGTCATCTGCTGCTAACACCGCCTCTTATGTGAATACGCTCAAGGCTTGATTGGACCCTGGGTTGACCTACCGAGTTGGTAACCTTATCTCGATTGTTAGGGTTAGTGAAGCCAGATAACAAAAACATATCCTGGGTATGTTGATCATTTTGTTTAGTCACTGGTGCAGTCTAGTGGTTAGAGACTCACGCTAAGCGATGCCAGCGTTTGCAAACTGATGACATCCTGAGGAGGTCCTGCAGAGACAAGTAGAAGAGGATCTTGAGTAGCAGCTCGTCGGGTAGGTGGTCCCAGGAAATGTCAGCTGAGGGAAATAACAATGGAAGAAGGGCAAAGCATGACAGGTTATCATAGCTACACACAACCTCTGCAGCTGCCAAGAGGAGGTCAAAAAGCAGATTCCTACCAGAGGTGGATTCCTTTTTCCTCCTGGATCTCCTGGCGAGGACAAACTGGATGCTGTTGTTCTCTTTCTCCTTGCTGATGAGCCGCTGGTGCTTGTGGCTTGGAGACCACTGCTGGATGAGCTCTGTTGGAGTGCATTCAGTGTCCAGGCCCTCACTAAGACAGTCTCTGGACTTGCGCTTCATGACCCTCTTGGACTGAGACAACATGGAGCCCTGGAGACTCAGGTCCTGCAGTGGCATGCTGGGTGGAAGGAGAACGAACCAAACACATTTATATTCGACATACTGGCAAGGTTATACGACGCTTTCCCCTTACTTTTTAAAGCAACATGTCAGAGAAAGATTCGTTCGCGAGCAGCTTCCTCCAGAGGAGAAACCCCTCTCTGCCCGCCATATTGGTCCAGCTACCAGCGCTGTGACCGCGCAAACTAACTGCAAAATGAAACGCGAATTCTTTCTCACTTCCATTTCAAGCGATATATGTGTGCCTTTTTATTTTCACTCATATTAGCTAGTTTACAGTTTTCTAAATCAGGAAGAAAGCACAGAGAGCCGTGCACGGAGGCCTGGTTGAGATGAAAGCGCGGCATCAATCATTAGCTTCAGTTTTATATTTAAAGCTGCTCAGAATGAGACTCGGACACACTTAGACCATGACAAACCTTAAAGCCTTTAACTCACTTAAAAGCTTCTCTGACAGGTTAATTCTATTTTTTTATTTATAACCCAACAGAAGTAACAAACCAGGTACCGTTAGCCTTGGCTCACTTCCACATGGACGGTAATTTACATTTAAAATGAACTTATCGCTCGACAGACTGTTTTCTATTAACAAAGTATAAAAACACGTAACCATACCTGTCTGTTGGCATCTCCGGTTCAGCTCAGAACAATGTTATATAATCAACTGCTCATGAAGTGGCTGACTATTTCCCCTGCAGTGCTGATCTGGATCGCTGATCGGGACTCTTTAAACTCACCGCCAGCAGCACGGCGCCTGTATCACCACGTCATGACGTGTCTCCGCCGTACGTTTTACGTGGCCAATGTGGCATTCCAGTCTTGCTCGTTTTTCCGCCTTTTTTGTGAATGCTAAGAGGAGCGACAATATTTTCTATATAACGTGAATAGAAAAACAACAAAATGCCATCTCAGCAGGGTTAGGGAGTTAAACTGTAAATGAGCACAAAGGCACGTGGTTCAAACTTCTATAGACTGACATTAAATCACCAAATCATCCTCAGCCGATCATCACTACTACTCTGAAAACCCTTTCAGGCAATTTGGGATTTTGGGATATAAAAATAAATTGACTTGACCACTGCTTTTTCTGTGTGGTTCGGTCTTTAATTTATTGTATAACTTTTATACACACTTCTTCTCAGAGAGCTCAAGTTTTTGTGTCATCGGGAAATAACTGCTTGATTTGTTTTGTTTGCTGATGTAGGGTAAGACATTTTGAAATATTTGGGGTAATCTGGGTGCTCCCTTTTTCCCCCTCTGTGCCCCTCATTTCAATATTCATACAATGCCTGGAGAAACTGGTTCTGAATACCGTGCTGCCAGCCGTTAAATAGGGCCAAACAAAGGACAGAGGATGTTGTGGCAGGCCTCCTCCACTCCCTCTGTCCCTCCCTTACACCTGGAATCACCAGAATCCAATTCATGGACTTCAGCACCACTTTCAACACAATCCAACACCCCTACCAAATGATCAATACACTCCTCATCCACTGTTGATCCTCAGCAACAGGCGGGCTGTAAGAATTGACACAGTAAGATCACCAAAAGCTCCCCAGGGTTGTCTTCAGTCCCTCTCTTTACACCCTCTATTCACACTTGTTGGTATCAGCCCTGCAATTACTTCAAATGCTCAGCTTTCATACTTGGAGAAGCAGCGTTCAGTTTTCATGCTGCTCCATATATCCGGAACAGTCTCCCAGAAAAAGGCAGGTCTGCTGAAACTGTTCTTTCAAATCAAAACTGAAGACTTTTCTTTTTACTACTGCCTTTAATTGAATTAAATTTAAGGGTGTAGATAACTTTCACTGCACTGTAACTTTTTAAATTTCCCTGCTGGTTTTATGTAAAGCACTTTGAATTACCTTGTTGTTGAAATGTGCTATACAAATAATTTTGCCTTGCCCTGTCCTGCTCAAAGACACTAGTGCCTATTCCATTTTTCACTTCAAGTACCGGTGCCCAGCTGAATGTCGGACCAAAAGAACTGTGCTTACAGATGAGTGGATATATATGTGAGCTTATGTGCGTGTCTGGAAGTCTCTATGGGCAGAGATGGGTAGCCAAAAAAAGTATTGTTCCGTTACAAATACTCAAGTGGAAGAAAAAGTGGTCATCTAAATAACTTCTTGAGTTGGAGTACAAAAGTAACTTGAGTAGCAAGTAACTTAATAAAAACTAAATTTTCCCCAAGTCTTTCATTTGATGTGGAAACGTGAAATAATTTCAGCTACTGATGTTCTCCCTCAGGTAAAAAGCAAAGATACACTTGAATTTCTTTGTGATTAAAAGTCCTCATGTCCTGATTACCAGGACAATATTCCCAGTGTGCATCACTCAAGTGTGACTACAAAATATTGCCTTATATTACATAATATTACAGTATGTTTACGCCAAGAAGAGAGTTTTATTGTTGGTGATTGGCCTGGATGAAAGATGATTGTCAGAAAACAGCTCTGTTGCTAATTGTGTAATAAATAGGACACATGCTCCAAAAGTTCTCAATCCCAATGAATGGACAGGGACTGCGTCTACACTAATAAGACACATTCTGTTTTTAGGTTTTAGGGCCACAAAGGAGAGATCACAAATATTCAAAAACAACAGTGGACATATTTTTTTTAATTGACTCATAATTACGATTTGAGCATCTTGACAAGTTCCATTTAAGTGCATTTCGTGTTTTGATGGGTCCACATGGACATTCAAGTGTAGTCAGTGTAGTTTGTCTTATACTGAAATTGAATTTCAAACTCATCTGAGGTTAGAGGGTGAACGATGTGAAGCTGACGGCCTGTTAGCTTCACTGGCTGGATCACCATGACAACATCAAGACCTCAGTGATATGTGCATTTTATACAGTTTTAATTTCTATCACTATTATACATACAATAACTATGTATTACAGTCAGTTAATGCAAATTGAAATAGCCCATTTAAATATTATTATAATTCCAGTGTTAAACAGATTACACAGAATGCTAACACTCCTGTTAGAATATTTAGACATCTACAACAAAGACACGACTAGGTCATGTGTATGAAGCACTTTGTCAAATCCTGACAAAATGTAAGTACAAACTGTGCAAAATGTTTTCATTTTTTTAAAAAAAAGGCCAAAAGGTAATGGTCAGGTGTTCCAAATAGATAAAACCAGAAAGCTCATAACTTCATGTGGTCCATGTAGCACTTATTGGTGCCCATTAATGTAATTACCATCACACCACTCTGGTTCATCCAGGTGGCATCAGAGTACCAGTTTTGCCATCTCAGCTCATGTTGTGGTGTACATGAATATAGCCTCTGCAGTTCATGTAAACATATTTGGCTTCAAGTTAAGTTAAAGACCTGAGCTGGACACGTCTGTAAGGCTCTGGGTGAAGCTTGGGTTGGAGGCTTGGAGCAGCCTTGGTTCAAACTAACCTGCTCCAAGCATCTGCCACTGTAGGGAAGCTTCCAAAAAAACCCTGGGTGCAGCTAATCCCTTTCAGGGAAACACAAACAGCTAGTATCACAAAGCCTCATCTATCCAGACTGACATTATTTTTCTTCCATAAAAGGTAAATGTATGTATGCAGAGCACGCAGCCATTATTTTAAACTTCACATTGTCCGTTTACTTGGAGGAAGCTGGGTCGAGGTGTTTGAGTACTCCTCCCACCAGGTGGAGGCTTCCGGTTATGAGGACGTGGATCTCGGCTGCATCGCAGAGCGCAGCAGCTTTGGCCTTGATGCTGGGTTTAACTGGTAAGACTGTTTTGGCTGGGTCTGCCAGCACTGAATCCCTGCCCTGGGTGATCCACTGGAGGGCGCTGAGGATGCAGGGGAACACCAGGGCGTCTGCCTTCCTCTCAGGGATCAGGGGCAGGCTGCCCTCGATGAGCAGCTGTGTACCTGTGTTATCCCCCAGACTGTTGTGGAGACGCCAGCTCCTCTCATTGTCCAAGCAGCGAGTCAACATGTTCTCCACTGAGACGTTAAAGTTCTGCTGGTCTGAGAGGTGTGGAAACGACAGGAAGAAGTTAACACTTTTCTGGCCAACAGCTGCCATTTTTAAATCTCTCAGTGTAAAAGCAGTAGTTCAGCACTTTGGGAAATATTTACTTTTTGCATTCTAACATAAGCAAAACTGTAAAAATGACTCCTTTATGTGAACTATTTCTTGTGGAACAAGAAGCACTGGGTAGAAGGAAACATGTTGTTTGTCTAGAAATACTTTAAACCCAACCCCATAAAACTACAAATTGTATTTTTTACATTTCTGTGTGTATGGATTAAAACAAGATACAGCATATTTTGATCTCTGCTTACAGTCGTTATGCTAAGCTAGGCTAACCACATCTTGACTCCTTCCCAGCACAGACATGAGATTGTTGTCCATCTTATCTTATTCGTAACTCTTAGAATTAAAGCAAAGATGCATTATTTTCTTCCTGCCTGTAGACGGCCATTCTCAAAACTACAGACTGCTTTGAATAATTTGCAGTCATGAAGAGTACACGTGATTTGTGGTTAATAGGCTAAAGGCCAGAGTTTGCATGTTCTCTCGGGTGCTCCCGTTTCCTCCCACAGTCCAAACACATGCAGGTTGGGTGAACTGGTGAATCCAAATTGGCGTAGGCGTGAATGTGAGCGTGCCCGCTCGTCTGCCAATTTCTGTCAGCTAAAAAATGTCAGCTGGGATTTGTGCCAGTCCCCCACAACCCTCTAGCAAGGCTAAGCGGGTGTAGCTAATGGATGGATTAAAGATCGCTGTATGATCCTTTATCTCTTTTAGTTAGAGATGGATGTTAGCTGCCAACAGCCAAAAGCAACAGGCTCAATGATCTTACCTGCATTGCAAGAAGCGATGACTTCAGTGATGTTTGGACAGAACACTGCAAAGTCAAACTGACATGGCTGAAAAAAAGCAAAACACACAAATATCTATGTATTAGTTGGCTGAACAATGTTGTCAAATCAAACCTTCTGGTGGGATCTTGCTTACTTTGCCCAGGGTGCAAAGACGATGTCAGAGCAAAACAATCTGATTTTCTGGATAAAGCAGATGTGGGCACTTTATTTCCGAAGCATTATTTGTTTAATTAGTTCACATTCTCTTTACATCTGACAGGCTGAAGGACTTTCTAACGCGGAGGCCCCAACATGTGGTTTAAGGTGTTTTATCAGACTTCCTAATTTCTTTGACGGGCTCGCCCCAGTGTCCTCTCGCCTCTCTTGTTCATCTTGTACATGAACGTGTCAAAGCCATCGAGGGGAGCCACATCCTGAAGCTTCCTGATGATTCTGTCATCGTGTCACTTCTCAATAGTATGGACCCAGACAATAGTTCTGTGATGTGAGTTCACTGACTGGTGCAAGGCATCCTTCTTTGACATAAACGTCTCCAATACAAAAGAGATAAATCCTTAGGGCATCGCAATATTTCCCAGGATTCCTCAGTGATCAGGCTGAGGTTGTCCAGTATAAATATCTGGGCACACTGATTTACAATAAACTGACTGCTGAGCGTCATGTGGATGCAGTGTATAAGACAGCACTCTGTGGTTTTAACACAGAAAATATTTGATGAAAATTTTATCTTTGTTTTACTGAAATTAAAAGTTTGCTGTTATCAGCTAATAAGGCTCACTTTCAGTAAACATCAGGGACAGACTACCATGCATTGTGAAAATCTGCACTAAGATTGCAGTTAAAGAGCTTCCTCAGGCCCAGAAACAGGGACAATTTGCAGAACCACTAGATTTAAATAAGTTGGAGCTTTTATGTTTATTAAGATATTAGATTTATAGTGGATTTATTTTTTTTATTATTGTTTTCTAAACACTACGTTACTCTATCAGCTTCTTTGAGTGTTTGTGTGTATTGTGGTTCTACTGAGTGTTTGTGCTGCACAATTATGTACCCCTCAGGGATAATAAAGACTTCCTTCCTTCCTTCCTTCCTTCCTTGGTCATGTTTTTCTTTGTTTCATGTAATTCATTCATTGTTTCCCATTTTATTTTGAAATACTTCTCTCTCCTCACGGTTCAGTTAATTCACTTCCTGCCTGTGTGATTATCTGCCCTGCTCTGATTAGTTTCACCTGTACCCATTATCCTTCCCTCCCTAGTGCATTTAGGCCATGTTTACACATAGCCGGGTATTTAGAGAAACGGATATTTCCCCCCCTCCGTTTTCAATAATAACATCGTGCACACAACATCGTTTTCAAAAAAGTTGTCGTTTACATCAACATAAATACGCCGCCAAACCTATGGGCGGCAGTGTAGGGAGAAGGATAAAGCCATGCAAGCCAATCAGACCGCGGTTCG
>JAPMOB010248649.1:0-13118 GCA_029875015.1 Lepomis gibbosus
TGGGGGAGCCGGGGATTGAACCGCCGACCTTCCGATTAACGGCCAACCCGCTCTACCTCCTGAGCCACAGCCGCCCCTTTCGATTAATGATATATTCATGAACCTGGACTGAAGGACTGCGTCAGCTCTGAATGCAGACTATGGGGGCATCTGGGCAAGATGACGAGATTCCACGAGGATGCAAAGTTAAATCAAGGAAGCAATAGGGAAAGTAGAACAATGATTGTGTAATTGGGGCTCTAAGCTTTCTCCAAGTAAGTCTTATGAGAAGGGACAGACAAACAGAACCTGAAGTTATATGGCCACAATATGGAAACAGTAGGTCATTTTTAATATTTGGGTATGTGGTTAGACCTAAAGGGAATGTAGTACTCAAAATGGTATAAACTTAATGAGAGCAGTGGTTGGGACAGACTGGGGAGCAGATGAACAAACACTGATGCAGCCTCTGTTTAGAGGGCTCTGATGAGGTCAGTGGCCAGTACGATAAGATCCACACTGGCTATGGAAATCCAGGTCGTGTTAGGAGAAGTGCCCTCGGACCTGAGAGGAGAGAAACTCACGCTTAACATACTGGTGTCGTCTACGAGGACGTGGTTATGAAAATCCTGCCAACAGTGTTATTCGGGAATTTTAGGAACATGGCTGGGTAAAGGCTAAATATGAGGACGACTGATTAGCGAATACCTATTTACCTTTACTCCTATTAGTAATATCACTATTTGGCTGTTTCCAAAAACTGATTTAATCCAAAAAGAATTTTTACTGTTCTACTCTTTTTCTATGTGTTGGTTACTGAACATGTGGCCATTTATTTGGATATTTTCTGTATACAGAGAGGTTGAAGACAAAGAAGAATGTAACTATTGGGAAAAGATTACCTGATCAGATGTCTGTTTACACGGCAGAGATGATGGCGATTATTGGGTTGCAGTTGGTACTGCAGGTAAAACCAGACAGAGTGGCGTATTCTGATTCTGTAGAAGTCCTTTATTTAAAATATGAAATCGAGTAGAGAAGATTTAATGCTAGAAATCCATCAAAGTTTATGTAGATTATGGAGAGCAGACAAAATAGCAAAGAAAAAAAAATCAACAAGGAGGAGCGGTGTTTTTAATATACCCTTAGGTGGGATATGGTAATGGAAGGATATGTTTGCAGAAATCTATGCACAAGGTGTGATTAGAAGCAGGGACTGAATGGAGGAGACAGTTTTAACCAGAGTTTTTGACCACACAGGGTTTAACAAAACATAAAAAGTCAGTCAGATGAATGTTTAGAATGTAAAATCCCAGAAAGCATAGAACATATATTGTTACATTGTAGGAAAAATAGGTTAGTTAAATATAGTCCTGTATGGGGTCCCCAGGAAAACCCTGGACAGGCTCCTGTATGTCCTAAACTCTGCTGCCAGGGTCCTCACCCACACCAAGACCAGGCAGCACATCACCCCAACCCTCATCCACCTTCACTGGCTCCCAGACAGGTCCTGCATCAACTACAAAATCCCTCCACTCCCTTACCTCTCTCAATTACTCCATCCATACACCCCACCCTGGACCCTCCGGTCCACAGAAGCTGCGCTCCATTCCCCACACCAGAGTCTGTATCTTCAGAGACAAAGCCTTCAGTATTGCAGCCCCGACCCTCTGAAATGCCCTCTGTGAGGATATCTGCAACACTTCATCCCTGGACATGTTTAAACCTCATTATTGCCCAACAGTGGCTACCTAGAATGTCCCACCCCTTAAGATTTTGTTATTTGTCTTTATTTTTCCATAGAATCAGTAAATCTTCATGTAGAGGAAATGGAATTCAGTGGAGTAAATAGGGCTCTCTGTATGCTGGCCACTGGCTAATGCAGACTTGTCTATTAAAAATAAAAGGATAATTTTGGTAATTTTATACATGGGAACTATTTTCACATATTTTAAAATGCCAGTGGAAACCAGGGAGAGGAGTTTGTTTTGGATTTAGTGGAACAAAATTAACTCCTCTCATCAACTCTGACCCCTGTTCCCACCTTCTTCCTGCAACAACTCGCCTCTCATGAGGTTTCAGAATGAGAATTGTTCCTAAGAACAAACTTCTGTTTCTTGGTTAAAATAAAGGATGTCACTGTGAATCACTCATAGGGATCCTTTTCAACCATGTCTAACCATGTTAGAGAGTTGTTGGTCTGTCAGTGGCAAAAAGAAGCATTTGTTTGTGGATGTAATTGTGCCAGGCACAATGGTTCCAAAGGAAGACATTGCAGCCACTGCAGCCAGGTCACAGCTGCCAGCTGAAGCCATCCACTGCACTGACATAGTTGGGGAGATATTAATGATGATTTTTTTTAACTGGAGAGGCAGGCAGTGTGAATCTCCTTTGGGTGCCACTGGCTGCCAGCGCATGGTGGGGTTGAGGGTAATGAGTGGAAGATAGCTGGGTAGCTAGGGCAAGTTTAGGCAGGGATAGTAAGGTGGAGGTGCCGTTTCATAGGATGCCACAGCATCATCAGTGAGAGACAGTCATCTATTGCAGCAAGTGTGGGATACAGACAGCAGGCCTACAGGGAGAAAGCTGTAGGCCATAACATTCAACCTTCGGTTAAACTTTTAGAGTGAGCGTGCCTCGGGACATAAGCTGTTTTATTCATAAAAAACTGAGAATCAAAAGTTTCCACCACTACTTGGTGACAGAATGCTCGAAAAAGAGGGGTAAAGGTAAGTAACGTTAATCGAATAATCAAACTATACAGCTATATTATCACAAGCTAAAACTCAGATGGCAAAAGTACCCATTTGTCGATACTTGCTATTTTAATAAATTATTGTTATTTGTATGCCACCCCTTTTAACTTTGCGTCTTTTGGAGTAAGGTGGAATTGGAAAAGGCAGAGTGCTCCATTGTGTTGTTGTCTCCAGCTGTGGGAAACGGCTTCTCCGCTGACGTTACCGGGGAAAGCCGTCGTGTGGTGCTGCCGTGTGTGTGCTGGCCAGTCGTTAGTCCGCTACGCTGCAGGTGGTGGAGGTGTTAGCTACGTGTTCACAAAATGCTTAACCTGTGTCTTGCAAATTCAACGATTAGCTCAATCGTTAAATTCTAAATGTGCCCAAGTACTTGACTTTTTTGAAGAAAACATTACTCTAGTATGTGCGCGTAGTTACACCGTCCGGGTCTGCCCTTTGCGATTGAGTTCCGGATTTCCCGTTCCGTTATTAACTAACACGACGTTATTACCAAAGTCAATTTGAAAAGTCGGCATTGATTTAGAACCTTTGAAGATACAAAGTTCGATTGTTATGTGAAATTTTCTCCCGCCCTACTTATTTTTCCAAACTGCTGCACTATTTAGTTCATGCTTGGTTGTTATGTGATTAGCGCCCTTGGTTACCACTTCCTTCCCATCATGCATCACTGCTAGGAGAGCTTGTAAGGTAACTTTGGCAACGTTAACCTGTTAATATCATAGACTGACTAATAATATACGATACCATATGGTAACAGGTGAGTAGCTACCATAGCTCTTTGTAATCACTTGAGTAATTCAGAAAAGAGTAATGTCAAACATCAAACGCTAAGGTAACGACGCCGAGCTATTAGCTAACGCTAACTTACATGATTAACGTAACGTTATATACTGTATAAACATGTAGTTCGCTGCATAGCTATGTTTGCTAACTGTTTTTAGCTACTGCAATGTTTGCAAGTTAATATTAACTAATTACTCTCGGGAAAGGCCTGCTGCATACCAACTCAATCCATATTTAGCTAAGATAGGAATAATGTATTAAGTGCAGTGCATAATAAATAAAATATGGGATCTAACTTGGAGTTACAACCCGTTTTTGCTAGGTGCATGGATCCAAATAAGAGCTGACTTCAGTGAAGAATGGAGAAGGAACAGCACAACACTGTCGTCTTCAATTGTTCAAAAAGAGAGCTGTTTACTACTAACAATGGATACAAATCCATGCAGAAAAGACTAAGAGCTCAATGGAAAATCCAGAGGTAAGGTGTCAATGGTGTCAAAGGTGTAAGGTACCTTGAACTACTACATTTTCAATAGTTTTTCTGTCATTTTGAGAAAACCCATATTTTCTAAAAGAATGCTGTCTCCCCTAGCATGAAGGAAGAGCTCTCTTTGGAGAAGCTGAAGGGTGTCAAGTTGTGGATAACTGCAGGCCCAAGGGAAAAGTTCACAGCATCCGAGGTATCAAAAAAGGGAAAAGGCTGTTTTCTAGTAACATTGGTAACATGTTTTTTTCTGTTATTTCTATGTAACAGCTCTGGAAATGAGAGATGATAGAAATGGCGAGCTTACCAGCTAAACCTTTTAATTATGCTGTGTTTAAATTCTGAACTCAGGTTTTCACACTCTACCCGTTTTCTTTCAGCTGGAGGTACTGAAGCACTACCTGGATGGAGCAGGAAATGTTCTGGTCATGCTTGGCGAAGGAGGAGAAATGAAATATGAGACCAATATTAATTTTCTTTTGGAGGAGTTCGGAATAATGGTCAACAATGGTGAATATTGGAATTTGTTGAAATGACAGTTGACATCATCAATAGGTTGAAGGTTATTTTGGGAATTCTATTGAATTTTGTTTCTTTTCTTCTATCTCCATCACTGCTGCAGATGCTGTTGTCCGGAATGTCTATTACAAATACTTCCATCCTAAGGAGGCGCTTGTGTCCAATGGTGTGTTGAACAGGTTTGTTTCTACAGCAAATAGTTTTTCTCACACAAACACATCTATTTCATACTGTATATTCCAGTCAGTCCCAGAGTGTTAGTCGGCTATATAGGTATAAAAATGTAATGAACGTACCAGTCGTAAATGCATACATTTGTAAGCTCATGCACATCACTGTCATTTTCTTGTATAGAGAGATTAGTCGGGCTGCTGGGAAAGTGGTCACAGGAATCATTGAAGAAGAAAATGTTGGAAACAATGCACAGTAAATGAATTACTTTTATATTCTTATCTTCTACATTAAGTACCGCATTTAGTGTTTAAGAGGGGTTTTGAATGCAAGCTGTTCTGTCTTTTTTTGTGCAGGGCTCTGACATTTGTGTACCCATATGGTGCCACACTGAGTGTGATGAAACCTGCTGTAGCTGTTCTTTCAACTGGCTCAGTCTGCTTTCCACTCAACAGGCCTGTCCTGGCCTTCCATCAAGGAAAGGTAAGAGGCACAACGTAGTTTCCATACCCCTTCCTTGACCATAAAATACCTAATAATATGAATATGAATATATAATCAATATATAATATGAATGTACACTTGTGAGACGATGTTGAAAGATGTCTTATGTCTTATGAAGGAGGCAGGCAAACTGGCAGTTTTGGGTTCCTGCCACATGTTCAGTGACCAATACATAGACAAAGAGGAGAACAGTAAAATCATGGTGAGTCCAGTTGACATTTAAAGATTTTTTTTGTCAACTAATACATCAGAAGGGTCAAAGAGTATTCTGCTCTCCTGTGGAATTTGTGAATCGTACTTTTCATTTCAGGATGTTGTGCTCCAGTGGCTCATGACCGATAATATTCAGCTGAATCAGATTGATGCGGAAGACCCAGAGGTGAGGAAGTATACTTGAGTGGAGAATCACTAATAAGCTGAGTTTCATTAATAGTTACACTTCCCCTCAGCCTTTCTGTAACAGCGTATGTCACGCTGAGGCCACTCAGCAGAGGGAAAGTAGGTGGGGGTGAATTAAATGGAACGCACATGCCCTTGTACACTTTCTGCCCAAAGTAACACGACCGCTGGTTGTAGACCATGACATCAAGAGATCATGGAAAGATGTGAAGGAGAATCCGTAAGGACTTAGGAAAAGAGAACCGTGGGGCTCAGAGAATCCGACTGCTCTTTTCTAGGTGACGTAATTACGTGACGACGGATGTTACTGACGTGAGGGTCAGCATCTGTGACTGAAGTAAAATTAATTAAAGATGATGCTGAAGGCTGGAAGTACACTGGCAAAAAATAAAAGGCAAACTGAGCATAACGTGAGCCTACATGCTGCAATATCATCACTTCATCATTTTACAAGACTAGTAACAAACCTCGGGGATAGGTCTCTAATTGTTGACATATGCATATTAACAAGTTTTGGCATAAGGGAGAAAGGCTTAATAGCCAATGGTAACTTAAATGGTCAGTGAGTTCTTTTTTTTTTATTGTAGAAAATTCAAATGCAGCACTTTATGACATATTCCAACATTCTTAAACATAAAAGGTTGTTGAAACAGTATTGGATTACAGCAAAGCCAAAAGAAAACAAACCAAAAGGAAGAAGGAAATTGTGATCAAGTATCATAAATGAGTCCAATAAAGAAAAAAAAAATATTCAGGCGTTCCTGTCCGTCACGTACTGCAAGGATTTTGCTAAATATGGTCAATGGATTTTATCGTTTGAGAACGTGCGTCACTTTAAATGTTGCTGCCGCAAGGAAATGTCAGATGGCATTCTCTCCTTTCCTTTTGTAAAGGATGGTCCGGTGTACCCTATGCTTCACCAGATAAGAAAGGAAGCATTGAGACACCTTTCCTCCGCT
Source organism: Lepomis gibbosus (assembly GCA_029875015.1). Lineage (NCBI taxonomy): Eukaryota > Metazoa > Chordata > Actinopteri > Centrarchiformes > Centrarchidae > Lepomis > Lepomis gibbosus. Next base: position 6,555 of record JAPMOB010248649.1, read on the forward strand.
TTTAGAGAATTTGACCAGCTCTTATCATGGCTGCTACTGAAATACTTCTGGGTCACTTCACTCAGTTAGGAACCTTTCTAAGCAAAAAGAGACTTTTCGACCGCAGCCTTTTTTTTGACTCGCTCCCTCAGCCCTCCAAGGGATGAATTCACCAAGTTCACTAAAGTTTCACATTAATGGAACAACACTTAGGACGGCGGCAGGGATTTCTCCAAGGGCATGTCCCGAGGGGAAGTCAACAAGGGCATGTTGAGCGACTAATGAAACGCAGCCATAGTCTTTTAAATAAGCTGACATCAGTCTTGTCCTTTTTGTCCCCTAGATCACAGATTACACCATGTTGCCCGATGCAGGCTGCTTGTCAGAACAGCTCAGAGTGTGTTTACAAGAGGGTGATGAAAACCCCAAGGACTTCACCTCTCTCTTTGATACGTCTTTGTTCAATTTGTCAACTGACACGTTACCCCAAGTCATCAGGTGAGAATGCAAAGTACATCTGACTGTACCTCTCTGCCTGGCCTCACTGTTCTTCTCTTCATAGCTTAAGAACAATAAAATGTTTTCCGCAGTGCTTACAAGCAGCTTAATGTCAAAGACGAGCAACTTCAGCTGATCACACCACAGTTTGAGAGCCCCCTGCCCAAACTTCAACCTGCTGTAAGTTTCAGTCCATGTGCAACTGAGAGGTCATTGAATATACATTTTGCTTTAAGCCCCACATGATTGATCCCAGAAGAGGGGATTGTCTTGTCTTTTAGGTCTTTCCACCCGCCTTAAGTGATTTACCTCCACCCATGCTGGACCTGTTTGATCTGGACGAAACGTTCTCTTCTGAGAAAGTGCGCCTAGCGCAGCTCACCAACAAATGCAAGTTTGCTAAACATATTGAACTGGTTAGCATTAGACTGGTGAGAGGTTCTTCTATCGTTATTTTATTAAACCGGTTCTGTTTACAGGTACAGACGATGATCTTGAATTCTATGTGCGGAAATGTGGTGAAATTCTGGGGGTGACTCCCAAGTTAGATAAAGATCAGAGGGATGCCAAACACATCTTGGAGCACATTTTCTTCCAGGTTGTAGAATTCAAGAAACTCAATCAGGTAAGAGACCCTTAAAACTCTGAAGTAAGATATTATGCACAAACAGCCTGATCTAAAAAAAATGAATTTCCTCCTTGCAGGACCATGACGTCGACACAGAGACACGATTCACTCCATTGCGATTGGATTCATGAAACCTGTTCCAGATTTTGGTCTTTGCCTTTTCAATATACTGTACCATGACCAAGCAGAGGGGAGTATATCTTTAGTTAGGCATTGTTACAATAGACTATGAACGATACTGTAGAGTTTAGAAGTTATATTTTGTATTTCGTTATATTTTGTTTCAATGTGTGTGTGTGTGTGTGTGGGGGGGGGGGGTAAAAATACACTTAAGCAAATAAAGTAATTGATTTTTATTAAAGTCTTTATTAGTACATTCATTTTTTAAAAGCATATTGAGCTCTCTGCAAGAATCCTCACATTGATCCTGTAAATACAAACACTAATTTCAGATCTTCCAAAACACAGACAGAGCAATACTAAACTGGTCAATACAGAGCATTTTATCTTCATATTTACATGCAGCATTTTAGAATCCACTTAAAATCTATCCTTGATGCATGTGGGTGCAGAGGCAGTCACAATCATTATTACTTGTTTGTGTAGACATTCTTGGCCATGTCAGGGAGAAACTTCAGGTAATGAATGTTGTGTAGTTTGGGGATTTGGACTCCATGCTTGCTCCAAAGCGCTGGACTCCATGCAGGGTCTGGGGCTGTTGCTGTCCGGTCTTATCAAAGAAACCTCCCATGACATTTGAGAGGCCGAGAGATCACTGTATGACTGGTCAAAACAAGCAGGCTTTTTTTGCTTTTGAAGGAACATGTGAGGAGTGGAGGACTTTCCCTGTAAAGGCACAGCCAGGTGATAGTTGTCAATCTCTTTGTTGTATGAAAAGCTCAGAGACGGAGAAATGGCTTCCGACGACAGGTAGAGAGAAGACAGGGTGGACAGCTTGGTGTAAGATCCGTCAGCCACGGTTTCATTTGATGCTCTTGATGTGGGCGGTTGTTCTGGTGACAAAACAGCAGAGAGCAAACTGTTTTCCACTAAAAACTTCCTGTCAAACTCCGATGGAGATGAACACTCGAAGCTTTTCATATCTAGGAAATAAAATGTTACATAATCACTTAAACTGATCAGACTTCAATAAATGTAACTAGCTTGAAAGTAAATCAGTTTAATTACCTTTAACAACAAACGATTTCTCCATTGTTTTCTTGGGCCAACAAGAGTCCACTGAGCTCCAGGTGGGTTTTAAACTCATGAAGCTGTTAATTGACCCAGCTGTAGGCTGAACAGGTCATCAGTCGGGCATAGGTGGGAGAGTGTACAGCCTGAGAGACATTTTAGTCATGATCACTTTGTTTTTTTTGTATATTATGTTTATTAAAAATGTAAATGTTATTTTTAATCGTTTATGTTGTAGAAGAAAATTTACTTTTTATTTCTGAGCACTTCTTTATTGAACAAATAAATAAACTGAGGCTCTGGCTAACCATAATTTACATTACTGATGTATTGAGGTTTTTTTCTCCAGTTTAATATGTTTCATTTAATATGTTTATAAATATAATAAAATCGTCAAAAATAACAAGAGTCTGAAACAAATGAAATAGAAGAGCAGCAAATAACGTTTTAGAAGTAGGAACAAGAGAAATGTATTTTTAATTAAAAATTGACTAAGGTGATTTTTTTTACATAATAATTAAAGGGGACAGAATGTACACGATTTAGTTTGTCACCGAATTTTAAACTGCTAGCAATACAGTCTATGAACAGAACGCGATTTGGTATTTGAACATTTTTTTTCCGATTACGCCCGCAGACTTCCGACAAGCACTTATTTTGAAGCCCCTACCGGAAGTTGTTTACCCGACTGCTCGATCCTAAGCGCATATCTAACGCGCAGCTACGTCACTATCCGGTTTCTACGATAGAGAAGGGCGCGAGATAGAAATCCAGGAGCGCGGACAACACTGGCGCACCGCTCCAGCTGGTTTACAAGCTGCATCGATACCCTTCAACCCAACAGCACCGAGCCACCACCACCACAGGTCACTTCATAAAAAGAATACACACGCGTTATACGACGAGATAACACCGAATATACGTGCACATGACGTGCAAAGGCAGGAGGACAAATCACCGTCTGACCGTAAACAACAGAAACAGAGGGAAATGTCTTGGTGGCCGCGCGGGTAAGATGTTGATCTTTGTTATCTGAATTAACAGCAGCATTAGCAACATTTCTTTTCTCACAGACTGGGGTTAACGTTGCTATTAATGTGACAGTATACATGACATTCAGATAGCCAGAGTAAAAGGATTGCTTTTTGACCTTATCTTGCAACTTGTGATTACTTCACGGACTCGTCTGGGCCGCCCTTTTCCGGGGAATCACGATAAAGTTAAACGTGTTTCAGTATTAAATTTAGCACCCGCAATTATTCATATTAGCTCTCAGTAATCAAATAAATCTGTCCAGCACTGAAGCGGCCTTTTACCTTCACCAAACATGAGCACACTGGGCTAAATCGCAGCCTTGACAATCAAGTTTTCCTCGCCACCCCACAAGGGCGGGTCAAGTGGCAAGTTTCTGGATGTGGTTGCTGGATTCCTGCTCATCACAGCTGTTTGTTTCTCAGTGAGGATGGAGAGGAGGCCATGCACCAAGACACCGACTCGGATGTGTCTGAACAGAGAGACGGTGGGAAAGTGAAGGTGAAGTGGACTCAAGAGGAGGTGATTGTCATGACTTGTCCCAGTCGTTTGCATGTTGTCTCACTGTCTTCAGACCCTGTCAAAGTAAATAACAGCTCTGCAGAACAGGGACCATCAACATGCTTTATTCTTTATGTTCATAGGACGACAAGCTGAAGGCACTGGTTCAAAAACTGGGACCAAATGATTGGAAATATATCGCCAGCTTAATACCAGTGAGTTTGATTAACATTTTGTTGGTTATACTGAGCTCCTGGTCCATTTTATGTCAACAAAAACCTCTTTCAGTGTTTAAAATGTTATTATGCTTGTTTTGTTTAGAGTCACACTGAACACCAGTGTCAGCACCGTTGGTTCAAGGTCTTGGACCCAGAATTGATTAAAGGTCCTTGGACCAAAGAGGAGGATGAGAAGGTAGGTGTCTTGTTAGCTAGCAGCACAGGGGTTTAAAGAACTGTATGTCCAGCGTGATGATTCAGAATGAGTTGTAATTCAGATGCATGCCCCTCGTTCCTCAGGTTATTGAGCTTGTGAATCTCTACGGCAACAAACAGTGGGCGATGGTAGCCAAGCATCTGAAGGGCCGACTAGGGAAGCAGTGTAGAGAGCGCTGGCACAACCACCTCAATCCTAACGTGAAGAAGTCATCCTGGACTGCCGAGGAGGACCTCATAATCTACAAGGCTCACTGCCTTCTTGGAAACCGCTGGGCTGAGATCGCTAAGCTGCTCCCTGGAAGGTAAATACACTCTGTCAATGCTGGGGTCAGCTCAGAGGGTGAGTTTGGAATGGCTGGCATGGTTTTGTGCGCAGAAATAAATGCTCTTCTTTTGTGAAGGACTCGTGTTACGATATTTATTCACAGGACAGATAATGCAGTGAAGAATCACTGGAATTCGACCATCAAACGCAAGTTAGAAATGGGCTTCTATGCTGGGGAGGTCCTGAGGCCGAATGAACTTGAAGAGCTGTTGGCCCGTGTTAATAAAGAGGTGGGCTATCTTTCTGTAATGCTCTCCTCTAAGATGGATGCGAACAGGAGTGTAAATTCTGATTTCTGATTACATAGATGTCCAGTTCTTCACAAGATGGTGCAGACAAGGACCCTGAGCAGAAAACACATTCTTCCGTAAGTGAGCAATCTCTTCGATTTGTAAAATGTCAACATTTAAATACAGCTTGGCTTTAAATGACTTAATCTGTCAGTGGACAGGAAGGATGTATGAGTAACACAACAGTAATCATGTCTTTAAACGTCAGTAATGTCACAGGTGTCTACTTTTTCCCGCCAGTTGCAGGAAGCACCTGTCTCTGTTAAAGCTGAGGCCTTTGAATGCCCTGCTGCGCCGGGGCCATCAAAGGCTGGGTCCTCTCCAAAGGACAGTTTAAGCCCCAGGACTGACGCAGACACCACAGGAGAAATGAACTGTTCCAGCTGGGTGGTGGACAGCTCCGGCTTTCTCTCACCTACCGGGCCAGCCCTGAAGGAAGTGCTGGACATGGTGGATGGGGTAGGTGTCCCCAATAACCAACCACACACCACAGAGCATGTTATTCAAATATGGATCCTGCTTTTTTTCCTCACATGAGGTGTGTGACGATACACTTATCCATAGGTGTCATTTACACTGGGGTTGCTGGGGACATTTTTGAAATGGGTGTAAAATAGCTTGCACCAAGAAATGTTAACTAACAAATGAAAATGCTTTGAGGAAGGTTTATTTATACAATGCAATTTAAATATAGAAGAAACAAATGTGCATTGTCCAACTAAAAGTAACTTAAGCTAAACATAAAAGCTGCTAAGTACTGCATTGTGTTCCGATATATTTTTATATTTATGAATTGTCACCTGCCAGCTGATTGGTTTTTTTTTTCTTTCTCTTCATATAGAAAAAGACATTTCCACTGTAATTTGGAGAAGAAAATGTCTCTAGAATGCAGGAAAATGCATTTCCATATTTGCATAAATAATTTATTTCCCCATTTCATATTTCTTCAAATTAGTGTTGAAAATCTTCTTGTCGTGTTCTTGTGCATCTTCATGTCTCGTGACACAAGTGTATCATCACACCCCTAATCTGAGCCCGTATGTCCCCACCACTTTTCAACACAAAGTGACGCCCTTGTGCTGAGCTCACTAGACAAGACACGATATTGGGTTCATGAGATCAAGATTTTAACACTATTTTTAAGAAGTCTTCAATGCCAAAATACAGTAGATGAAAATTTTGAGCATTAAACACTTAATTTCCTGCAGTCTGGTGATTTTTTTTTGCACCTCTTTATGTCTTTTCTGCATCAATTTATGGTGGAAACATGGGAATATAAGAATCGAGTGCAGTGCAGCTCTCAGTCATTCTGTGCAACTTTCAGATCTGTTTCTCCTGCAGATCTTTTTTTTTTTTTCATGTAATATCATCCCTGCTGAGTCAGCACACAGGCAGGCATGATTTAGTCTTCAGACGTCATTAGTGTCTTGTTTGGGGAAGTAACCTCTTTGAATGTGACTGTGGCACCTTTTCACCCTAATGATACTTTTAAAAATTTACTTACAAACTCCGGGACTTACTCCCTCACTCCTGTGTTTAGCAGACTTTCTGCTCATGTTCAGAACTTCCTGCACTAGGCAGTCCTTCCAGAAAAATGCGGGGGTTTTTTGTGATTGTTGCGGGCAAAAATCCTTGATTATGCGGCACGTTTTCTTAAAATATGCGATGGAATATGCGGGATAT
>JAPMOB010248650.1:0-19572 GCA_029875015.1 Lepomis gibbosus
TCAATTCATTGAATAAAGAACAAATTGGCACTTAATTTTTCTATAAAAATATTTATTTTATTGAGGAAAAGGGACTGAAAAAGGATTTTACTATTATTTATCTAATTGTTTTGAATGTTCTTTCTTTGTTAAGTGATCCACGGTTTGCCAAGTTTTTGTCATGTTCTAACCATAAAGTTTAAAACCACAATGTGGTTTATTCAAAAAGCAAAAATCAGCCTTTAATCTTGAAAGAAATAACATTTATCGTGATAACTGTCAATAGCCCTACAAACACACAAATGTTTCAAGCTTTCTGAAGCCAACATTAACACTGACCTTTGTTTGTGAACGTGGTTGGTGTTCAAGTAGATGAAGTGGTCTCACATGATGAGATAAATTGTCATATTCTTCATTCCTCGTGCGCTGTAGGGCAACTATCTGCTCTGATCGGCCAAGAGCCAAAACAACCCTGAGGTTCCCTTTAGAGCTACCTGAGAACACATCAATGACTGGCATGTAGCAGTCCACACCCAAAACAGGGTACTGCGCCTGCAGAAGAAGGTGGGCAATCTTTGGATCCCTGGAGGTGAGGGGGAAAAAAAGTTACTATGAGAGGTATACTTTAGTCCACATTATGAGGTGTGTGTGGTGAAAATTGTGGTTAAAAAAATCCTAGTATCATCTTAGAATTCAAGGAGTTTATAGCACATATAAATATGTATAATATGTATATAAATATGTTGTAAAATACCTTTCTCTTTGGAGAACAGCATAGCCCCCTCTAGAGGGCAGGTTAAATAAAAGAGGTTTTTAAAAAAACCTCTTTTAGCTTTTTAGCCTTTTACATGCTTTGAACTAATTTAATTTACCTTTTGATATTTTATGAATGAATTAATTAATCATTTGGTCAGAAAATTAGGGAAAAAGCCGAAGCCTGCAACCACTATCACAGACAAATTCACTGTCATAGATGACTTACAAAACCAAAACTTATTCACATTTGAGAGGTTGGTATCAATGAAGTTTCTGTACTTTTGCATAAAAAACAACTTCAATGAAGAACTGATTATTAGAAAATGTGTCATCCGTCCACGACTTGCCTAAATGACATGTAGAACTGGTGGAGAGGTAATTTAACCAGGCCCAGCAGTCGATCCTGCCCTGAGCCTCCTGTCCTCTGCCACACCTCGATTACCATCATATTATTCTTCATCCGCTCCAGCAGCTTAGCTGTCAAGGCCACAGGAGTCACCTGACACAAAGGATGAAGAAAAAAATCATGTAGGATTTTGCATTTATAACGTAGTGTAGGAGTATGTTGCAATGTAAGACTTGATCTCCTGGGCTAACCTGAACAAAGTTGAAAGTAGGGTTTGCCTGACCCCAGCTGATGACAGATCGCGCCGTCTCATCGCACCAAAAGAGTTTACAGTTCAAGTACACGTTTGGAGCCTGCATAGGCCCACAGTTGAAGTTCTTTCCATCTGGCACCATGAGTAAGGTGTGCAGCAGGACCTCAGGGTCCTCCTCCACCTGATGCTGTGATTTATGGGGGGATGTGTGGAGGCCGGGATAGGGAGAGGGTTCTTTCGAGGGTTTCTGTGGACTCCAAACGTTCAGTCTGGAGTCTTCAAAAGAGCCAGCTGGTAGCTCCTTCCTGCCAATGTCAACATGTTGAGATGTAAAACTGGTCTCTCTCTGTGGACTTGGTGCAGTTTTTGAAGGGGATTTGTCTCTCCTAGCCAGTTTGCTTATACTTCTTTCAGAAGAGAAATCTTTGTTATCTGTAGTGAGTTCTAGTGACACCTGAAAAAAAAGTCAGATTAACAGTCACTTGGCTTACAAATATCAGGCTTGTTAATATTCCCGGTTAAAATAAAATATAATATAATTAATTACCTTGAGAGGTCCGATTTCTTGTGTTTCATTGTTTCCTTCCACACTCTGTACAGGTAAGACAACAGACTGACTCAGCTGCTTGCTCTGCAGTAGGCAGCGCAGTGGGTGAACCGCCTTACCAATGGGAACAGGCTGCAACAAGAGAAGCCAAGGTCATCACCAGCACTTAATTTCTTTATGTACTTTATAGTGATGAGTATTAATTAATATCTATGTGTTACTAGACATTTATTACTACTATTATTTTGTAATTTTTATTTGTTTTAGATGGAAGCTCTATTTTATAAAAACAGTCACATTAACAACAACCCTTTTTTTAGTGGTGCTAAATAATATACTATGTCCCAGAAACATAATATACCCTTAAAATAGAAAACATCCTAACTATTGATTTAAAACCAACTATTTGATTTAAAATAAAAATGTATTGGAACTATAAACCGCTAGAGTACAAATGTGTATTAATGCTTAATGATGTCAACATTATGTTAAAGCTGCATTAATAATGCATAATTCTGAAATGTGTTGTGCAAACAGAACATTTTACATTTATTATTACCAGAACAAATTACAACCAATAACTTAGGTAGCCCCAAATGTAAATATTAGAGTACACCTTTGTCAAAGAACACATTTTATACATTTAGCCGACACTTTTATCCAAAGCAACTTACAATTGCTATATATGTCAGAGTTTGCACACCTCTGGAGCAACTAGGAGTTAAGTGTCTCACTCTGGGACACATTAGCAGGTGTGTCACAGTGGGGAATTGAACCCAGGTCTCTCATACTAAAGGCATGTCTCTTATCCACTGCACCACCACCACCCCAGTATATACAGTACACAGAATACAGTTGATAGTCAGTGACTCACTCTTAAACCAACAAATATTACAAATGTTAACCAATCTAATGAGTAATGTTTAGTTCAAAGCTACTTACTTTCTTTTGGTCACTCTTTCGTGAGTAAATTGTGAAAATCAGATCAGTTTCCCACCATTGTTTAACTGCTGCTGTACTGAAGTGGACAGGAAACACAGAGTGCTGATGGAATTTCACCGCTAAAAAACACAGAACAATGTACGTCAGATACACTCACAAAGCTCACCAAAAACTGGCAGAGACAGTGAAACAGTGAGTTTCAGGTGGGTTTCATGAAAGCAAATATTCTAATGGGTCATACCTCCTCCTGTTGCTTTACTGGCAACAGCTCTGGTCACCTCCCCATCTCCTCCCTTACTGCGATCACGTCGACTGGTAGAGGAAGCGATCGGGAACACGTACTCGATAAAATAAGTGCTAATGAAGACGAGAGTAGATATCAGACACCTTTCTTACTCGTAATGACAATGTTATTTACTGTACATACATATATTGCCTACCACTTCTTGCTGGTTAGTGGCCGAGGAGGTCTCCCTTTTGTGGAAGTCTTTCTGGGTGTGGTGTTTGCACTGCCTGTTGGTACGGTCAGGGAGTCGACGGTCACTCTTGCCTGCCGGATCAAACTCAGCAAAGTCAGCTGCTCTGCACTCAGGCCAGGAGCAATGCCACAAGCATCTGCAGACTGCTGAGGCTCTGAATTTGGACTGGACAAAAACAAAATATGGTGAATATTTGTCTCACAAAAAAGTGGTATGGTTACATTGAGTCTATTTTCATCATAGCGGCTAAATCTAAACTTGAAGCCACTGAGGATTGCATAGACAGGTTTCTTATTGACAAGCTCGCTGAACTGCCATAGCTAACTAGTGTTAGTGAAATAACAAAGTCTGCTCTTGTCTTTTTTGTTCAGAGATATTGTTCACTGTTCATGGTCTTCAGGTAACATAAAGTACAGCTTGACCAGCATAGTGTGCCTGGCGAAGGTCAAAAAATATTTGTGCTCCCCTTCTGATTAGAAACACCTGTCACCTGAGTGAAGGTTCCTAACTAAATTGCATTTGACGCAAAGCAGAAAGGTGACACCTACTGGTTTTTGTGTTCTGCACACAAAAACATTCATGATTCTTACACTCATGCTGTATGCTTTGTCTGTGCTATATGCTCTCCTGGTACCTTGTGTGTATCCCATGTAATCCTGTGTAAGTGGTTTATTAATCTGGCCAATTTTCGTTTGTATTCAATTTAACTGGCTTATTTATAGACTTTCATCAATTAGAGTACCTCAAGGTGAAGATCACCTTAAAGATTAAGGTCAAACCTTACTGTTTTAGATTGGCAATCTTTGAAGGTGGAAGACTTAAAGAAATTGAATGACACCCAGTCACCCCTAACTCAATCCTTTAAAAGTAGTATATTTTTACTCTTTACTGTCCGAGCAGCTTGGCTTAAAGAGCATGTAAAGGCACTTACCCTCCACTAGTCTTGGGTCTAGACTGTGTCAGCTGTTTAGGCTGATCTTTACTTGAGGACACTGTTCCTTGACCCTCAGTGTCATCTGGTCTGATATCAGACATCTGAAAGACATGAAAGACTTCAAATAACCCTAGAAAATGCTAGAAAATCAAGAAAGCTGACACTGATATTGCAAATAAAACAAATTTCCCTTGATAATAACAAGTGCTGGTAATAATTGTGTTGGTAATAAATTTGTCTACTTACAGGAGTTTTGTAGAACAAATTTTCCAGAAGGCTCTGATCATATTGTGGATCACTGAGTTCACTACTGCCACACACACTGCTATGGCCAGACAGAGATTCAGGGTAGGAACCCTCTCCATCCCAGACAGGCAAAGGAGATGTGTTTAAGCTAAAAGAAAAAGAAGAGTAAAAATATGGGGGGGGGGGTTCTTACATTTTCTGTCAGCTTTGAAAGCAAATGTGCACACAGGTACCTGCCAAGGAGCAGATCCACAGCTCTGTTATCTATGTCAGCAGGACAGTCTAAGCTGCAGTCTGAGACAACTGCAACATCCTCAGAGTGCTTCAGAGTTGAATCAGCATGAAGAATATTTTGAAGAAACATCCCAGAGGGAGCAGGTAACCTGCAGACACAGGAATAAAGTATTATAGATGTTATATCACAAGGTGATAGAGAAAACTGTGCTTTTTACAAACTCTTGAAGCACTAACTTGGACGGTGGGAGGATGTTATCCTTTGGAAGAGGCAGAGGGGTATCTTTCAGAGCTGGGGCAGAATCCATGTCACATTTCAAAGCTGAAACCACCATAGCATTTCTTAGCTTGTTTCCACGCTCTAGAATAACTGAAATGAGAGAATTTTTTTTAAGACACAGTCAAATTTGGGCTTTTGTGGTTAAGTACATCTAATGTGTAGTCATAATGTAATAACCTGAGAGGATATCGTTGGTTGCTTGGCCACATGGCTCCCGGCTTGAAGGGTTCACAGGTGTTTGACTGTTTTGAGATCTGTTTATTCTTGGCATCTGATTCTCCAGTGACTCTTCTTTTCCTTTGTCTTTCTGGGCATTTTGGAAATATAAGTGGTCTTTCCCCCTGAATTAGTACATCGATATTTACAATAAGATTAATGTGCTCAAATTTAAACTTACTACGAAGATCAACAACACAACAACATCAAACCTTGGTGTGTTTCCACTGCTGCTCCCAGCTGATTCTTTCCCGCTGCCAGCTGAGAGTGATCTTTGCTGCGAGGGCACAGTCAGTGTGGTGACCCGAGGTCCTTCAATGCTGATATCGGTGATGGGGCCTGAGCTGCTACTGTCATAGGCTTCTGTGAGAGGCTCCAAATTAAGGGAAACCTGAAGAGGTCAAAGAAAAAGCTAAGATGTCGACTTAAAACACAACTGGTGGTGGCAAGTGTTTGTGTTATTTGCAACTGCAGGTACAAAACAATCCCACCTTGAACATTTTAAAGGGTGTTCAATTAAAATCAACCTAACTACCTGTGGGGGTTTTCAAAGGTTTGTTTGTTAATATCATAATTTGAAATGATTATAAGAGCCAGAAGTGGTGGATTACAGATGTTGGCAAGTCCTGATGACTTAACACCCCTTTAACACAAATATACAGACATATTAGAGATATAATCATGGATACAAAAATGTTAATAGCTTTAAGAGGTTGTGAAGGTGTAATAAATCTAATCTTTTAGGTTCCTGTGCCTTTAAATATTTCATGATACTCTTTTGCCCCTACACAGTAGGGTCAGAGCATCTACAGACCCTGCAGTTTGTAGAGATTTATCGTCCTGGCAAAAAACACTTCAGCAGGTCACATACTTGCAATGAGGTCAAATGCAACGGTTTATGTGGAGTCTCTCTATTCACTACAGAGCTGGTATGCAATGATAAACTTTAGCATACCAAACATCACTTGCAGGTGTTACTGCACAAATGCAATTGGCAGGTAAATGTGAATTCATGTTTCCAAGCACCTGTAACTCTCCCAGCTTCTCAGATGTAGGAGATACGAGGGTGTAAAATCCACCGATGGGGTGTGACAGAGAGAGACGTGAGATGCCGGCAACCTGAGCCCGTGCGATCGGCAAATGATCCGGTTTTGTCAGCACTTCCAGCACCAGAGAGCCCATATCTGTTTGTCAATGACAGGTTGGTCAGAGGTTGATTTTAAACATATGTTTACAGCATAGCAAACACAAACATATCAAATACTTCTTAGTTACCTGTAAGATATGAGGTGAATTGCTTTGGCCCACAGCGGATGGGGAAGCGAGCAGTGGTCTTGAGGGTCATCTGTGATGCCTGTGATCCGACTCTTGGAAAGAAGTGTGTCCCATTGGAGGACTCTCCCCACCAGCGCAACCTGATGAATGTTGCAGACGGAGGCTTGTGAACTGTCCATAATACCCGGCTTATTGTCACCCGCAGGAAGCATCTCAGCTGGCCCTCGACCAGAGGAGGGAGGCTGGTGGACGGGGACACGTCGCTGGAGGCTGCAAAGAGATATTTTTGATTACAGCAAGGCCGAGATACAAAGACTGCAAACACTGTAAATACTAACGTTAAAGGTCACCATATAATGGGACAGCTAAGAGCAGCATCTGCTGCAGGTTTTAGCTCAATGTTATGGTATAATATACTGAACTGTTCACTAAGGCTGTGCAAAACTAAAGAAACCAGAAAATATTTACTATCCACAGCTGCAGGTGTACAGAAAGCTTACAAATGTATTACACTGTTTACCTAAAACATCCACAATAAATCTCTCTAAGCTACTGTACTTATCCCTGTTGAAATTTTTGATTTCAAAATCAATGAGTACAACATGTATGACGGTATTGACAATAATATATTAACCAAGGGGTGTTTGAAACTCTCTGAAAGCTGCACTTTGGGATATAAATGAATCAAAACAACTAAAACTCCAGCAGTTCTAGTCAAGGTCTAAACGCCCCGACGTGTTAAATAGTTTGTTACGTGTCTCAGAAGTTATTAATGTGAATCTTGAGGTGCAACAAGTCCACCAGCAAAATCATCTTATCTAACCAACGTACACAGAAGCCCTTATCAACAACAAACACAGAGTAGTTTTGGGCTAACTTAACGTTACACAGCAGCAAATAAAAGTAGCGTTACAGGAACACAGCATTGTAAGAGACGCATTTCTACTAACTTACGAGCAAACGCAAATTAATATAGATCCCAGGATTTTCTTTTAAGCAAAACAAAATGTTAACGTAACGTTATACTTTGCTTTTAAGCATCCTTTGTCAAACCTACTAACTTAACTGCTCCAAAACGTGAACTAAGTTAACACAAGTTAATAAACAAATGCTTAACCTATTGAGGTACATTAACAACACTGACAAGACATACAAAACCAACACAAACAGAGAAAGCGAGAAAATATTAACTTAAAATAATACATTAGCTAGTAAGCTACAGTAGTACCTAGTAACACAGAGGCTACCGTGAGAATGACAGCTGACGCTAACAGCTACTTGGATTTATTGCTAAGCTAAGAGCTCACCTTTTCTTTTGCTGCTTCCAGCCTTGATGGACCTCTGTTTTCTGCTCTTCATCCCTCAGCTCAGTAAATACAGATGGTCAGCCTGGCCGAAGCAATGGCTGAACCATAAGCAGGCATGATTTGTTTTATTAAAGTCCAGCTAACTCATTTATAATCCGTTTAAAAGAGCTCCGTGAACTGCGCACACACCCACACAACGCCACACACAAGCGACGGCGCGCAAAACTGTTTCCGAGCAACAAAGTCAAAACGTCCCGCTTCCGCTGCCGCTACATGTTACTGAGGCATTCTGGGAAATCGAGTTTATTTTGGTGAGGCGCTCAAAAATGTTTTTTTTTTGCTCTTCCGCAAATAATTAACTAGTTTCTACCTCCAAGTAATGAATGGTCGCTAGGTTGGAAAGTAGCCAAGTACATTTACTCAAGTAATGTACAGTGATACAGTTTTGAGGTACTTACTTTTGTGGTATCTTTACTTGAGTATTTAAATGTTTTGCAACTTTAAGTAACTGAGTACTTCTTTTATCACGAAGAACCATTATGTGTTGATAACTCTGACATCAACGCTCACATTTAGACAGGTTTGTCTCAGATATAAAAGATCAAATGATCCATATAAATTATTATATCCTACTCTTAATTACTAAAAGGGTGAATTGTATTCCCTCTAATAATCATTTATTGACCTAAATCCTTTGAATCCACGTTGATATGATACGGTAGGCCTATAACGTTGTATTATAATGTACATTTCAGTTTTCAATGAAACAGGCACTTGTTTGCTCTTATTTTAATCCAAAAGTGCATTTAGCTCGTAATTTAGACCATTTCTTTTGTGTGGCACATTTGTTGGCAACAGGAGGAAATGGGTGATAAAAAGAAACAATACAGTAAAATAGAGTTTATAAAAAGAAATTACTTTTTAATGGAGTGAAAAAAACGTTCGAAACGAAAAATTCTATGCTGCCATCTCTTACATCACCAGCAGAGGGAAGCACTGATCTTTCCATCACTTAAAAAACTGCTTACTAAAAGGAGTGTGCAGTGATTTTCTTTCTTGTACCTGAAATTTGTTTACCTGAAAGGCTTGTTTATACTGTACTCTTTTTTTGCTGTTGTTGGGCAGCTTCTCTGCCAACCAGAATTGTATTCAAGTCTATATTCCATCAGCTATTCACACTCATTGACTCTGTAACAAGTAGGCAAGCCTAGTAAGCTAATTGGGGAAGTTTCCAAAGTGCAGAATTACTCTATGCACTTGACTACATATGTTGAGGGTGACTGCTGGTCTAGTCATGTGTGCTGTAAGTAATTTGGACAATGCTTTAACATAGCAGCAAAACCCTTTACAGTCATGCTTGTTGTGGTGATCACAGTAAGAGTGTGTGAGGGTGTAGAATAAAGCCCTATGAATTCTGGGAAAAGTTAGGCTTCAAGTTGTAAGATGGACCTGTGAAAAGATGAATTTAAACCTCTCTGCTTTACTTGATTTCCTGGTTCATTATGTTTCTGATTTGACTGTATACCAAAGAAAACCAAACGTGATGGATACAGACCCTCAAGTCAAACTGAAAAACATGGATAATTAATTAAAACATAGACTTGAAATGAATCCTCGTAATTTATTTGAGGAGTAGCTACAATGTGTGTTTCTGTAAATATGACCAAAATAGTTGCAAACCTATTGGCAATATTGTGTCTATCATTTGAATTTAAAATCCTTATGGACTCAGACAATGTTTGAGTCTAAATGTAGCTATAACCATGTTTCTAACAGAATGAATCTCTAATAATGAATACTAATAATTGCAAAGAGAGAGAGAGCTTCAGAAAAGCGGGGTCTTCCTATCCATCAACTACAAGGGAAAATAATCAAATCCTGCTGCTGGTGTGCACCCAGGAATGTGCAATATACATTCAGTATGACTGGTTCTTATATTTTCTTTGTGTCAGTGTGTGCTTGGACCTCCAAGCGTGTCTGTTTGTGTACACTGTGGTGAGCTTGAAGGAAACAGAGGTATCATTCCTCTGTAACCCCCTTATTTCCATTTCTTATTTTCATTTAATCTGCCGGATGGTCCCCTAAAATGTCACATATATAGGCCCAATAGTACCCAAGCTCAAACAGTGATTTTTAATATGGTGTTTGTCCCACCTCACTCTGTTTTAAGATGGGTTATGACCTGCTTACACAGAGATACCCGAGATAACGGAGTAGTATGCAGACAGTATTGGTTGCATGAGTTCAGACACAAAGTCTGAAAGTTTGGTGTACAGAGCGTGATTAATGACGACCAGCCTCTGAAGCTCAGTAAAAGGCTGACAGATCTGGTTCATTTGTTCCATTAGACAGCCAATAACATCAGAGTAAAAGAGTATCCCACAGGCAGCGATGACCACATCGTTCATTCAGCTGGGGATAAACAGGCACATCACAATGACTTGTTCCTCTGACTCATATCACCCGTCTGAACTGACTGAGTTCTGAGGTCTGAGATGACCCATTACAGAAGAACTTCAACCAAAATCTCTGTTAATATCTACGGAAAGAAAATTTTGAATAAAAATATTGCCCTTAAAGTCTAAAAGAAGCCTAAAACATTTTTCCACTCTGTACTACAATGTCACATGCTCTGTAGCTGCTTGTTTGATCACTTCATGAAAGCACTATCACACGTAAATTCTCTTGAATATTCAAATCCAAAAACAGCATTTATTTCTGGCTGCAACATTACATCAAATAGAATTTTTTAGATACATTGTGCACCATTTCACAGTTATACAGCCAGGCACATTTGGTGTCTTTAAAAACTTCTACATCCACACATTAGAAATAAAGCTCGGAAGGTATGTACCAAGTTCAGCTGTGTTGATTTGCAATGGCAGACCCCAGAGTTGGCCCAGTGTAGGAAGAGCGTTGCATAAGAAGTCCGTTTTTAAGCAAGCAGGAGGCAAACAGCCTTGAAACCAGCACAGTGTGTGAAGCAGAGGCCTCTCTCCATCTACAGGAACTGGCCAGTAGCAGCAGAAGACCATTTGGCCTCTGGGGACTGATTGCCGACTGCCCCACTCCTCTTATACACCCGCCTCTCAGCCTTCTGCTATCCATGTCCACTGCAGCACTGTACTGTGCTTAGGCTCCCTGGGATCCGGAGCTCCAATCACAGAAGCAGGCTGCCCCATAACAGCTCTCACCTCCCCTGCCTGTATGTTCACTTTCTGGCTCCCTCCTTCTATCCGCCTGCAAGTGTGCCTCTCAATTGTAGAGGTTGGCTCTTGTACTCCAAGGGGCCCAGCTAGTGCTCCTCCCCTCTCACTCTTCAGGGTTCAGGCTGCAGCGATGTTGGAACTCCTGGCCATGCTCATGGATCCATTTATTTGCCACTGGAACATACAGAAAGATGCAAACTATGTTTTAGCTTCTTCAAGAGAAAAGTGAAAAAACATGAATGAAAGTTTTCTTGCCCTTGCATCTTTTGGATAAGACAAATTCAGCCTTAACATTATTTCCTTAAAATGTATATGGTTGCTAAAAACAACACAGCCACAAAATGCTTCTGCAGCTGCTTTGTGATGATTAATATCCGTCTGTTAGTCTAACTGGGTCCCTAACACACGTGTCAGCATTGGGAGTTTGATGGTCTGGGCCAACCGGCAGCAGATGTTTAGCTTCCATTATGAGGGCTCAGTGTCTGAACTGCACTCTGTAACATCTCTAAATGTGTAATGCAGCACAGATGTGGCCTAGCGTTTGTACATCAGCTCCTGTATGATATGAAAGCTGAAATGGATAACTGTTGAGAGAAAGACCATGGTAATGATGCAAAAAAGCCTAATCTGTTCAGGTAGAGGTGTCTGATAAAGTGCTTGGTATTTTCCATATTCACATATCTTTTTGCCTCCTGTTGACGGCACCATGACATCACACTCAATCTAATGACTCTTACCCCATTTGTCCCCAATAAGCACAGGGCAGCCAGCATGCAGCGTGTCTACGTCTCCTTGGCCGTTTTTATGAAGATTCCACCAGAAGATGGCTGCTTTCTGTGAAAAGAAAAACAACATAAATCACTTTCGATAAGTCAGAAAAGGTCAAACTAAGGCTGCAACTAACAATTATATTCATCATAGATTAATCTGACAAGTATTTTCTGGATTAATCAATTCATCTTCTGATCTATAAAATGTCAGAAAGTGGTGAAAAATGAAAATCAAAGCCATCAAATCTCTTGTTTTGTTTGACCAACCGTTCAAAAGATAGTCAGTTTACTTTAATATAAGACAGAGAAAAGCTGTAAATCCTTAACTCTATCGGTCGACTAATTCAGCTTTAATCTAAATATCTAGCTGAATTTCAAGCATAAGAGCTCCTGTTGTAACACCATTGAATTAGTTACTTGAGCCAGGAAGTCAGACCTCAATAAAGTGAAAGGTTAAACCCCGGGGGTGCCTGGTAAACATTGCACTGCAGCTCACTGAAAAACAGCTTCAACATCCACTGAGGCTAAACCATACAATAGCAATATTTGTTGTTGATGATCTGACCCTTTAGAATTTTGACAGCTGCCCCAGAGAACGTGAGTGAGGCGCTGACAGAGGTGAAAATAATGTAGCTAGAGGCAAAAAAAAGACAAAGACAAAAGAAAGAGGTTGCTTTAAGCTCATCTTAAAACATTCTCAGGGCGTTTACCTCCACAACAGGAACACTGAAGTTGGCATAGATGAAGGCTGTAGACCCACCTGCCTCGACAGAGCTGAGCTGTGGAAAAGGACATTCCTTCAGAGTTGTGTCTTGTGTTTATGTGCTCATGTTATGAAAAGCCACTCTGCCTGCTGGGTTTTCAAACCCTCACACAAAGTCATTCTTTTTTAAAATCATTATTCACTTTTACTCAAATTTTCACATTGGATAATAATGATAATAACAATAATGACAACAATAATAGTAATTTATATTAATAAATGCTTCCACAACTCTGTTAAAACAGATTACTTACACAATAAAAATGATTAAATGAACAGAACAAAAAGACAAATAAAAATTTAAAGCAAAAATATGTAAGTTTGCTCTAAAATGGAGATCAGAGACAAAAATTATAGGTTGATCTACGTTTGTATGACAACATCTATAAAAGTGTAGTTTAGGTAGTGAGGTCAGGCCTAGTCTGAGTTTCTCAGGCTGTTCCAAAGTCTTGCAGCACTCGTGGCAAAGACCTGACCTCTGTGTTTTTAATTAAGGCTTTGGAAAACCAGGGACAGGGCTGCTATGTGGGTCATACAGAGTCATATGGTTAGAGCAAGACTTCACTCACATATATCATAAAGGTTGCCACTCGATTCCCAGTTTTCAGCTTGAACACAGGACTTGAAGGTGACTGGGACATTAGAAAGTTGATATATCATTATTCATATCATGTAAACA
Organism: Lepomis gibbosus; assembly: GCA_029875015.1. Classification (NCBI taxonomy): domain Eukaryota; kingdom Metazoa; phylum Chordata; class Actinopteri; order Centrarchiformes; family Centrarchidae; genus Lepomis; species Lepomis gibbosus. The sequence continues at coordinate 13,216 of JAPMOB010248650.1, forward strand.
CAGACAACATGCAAAGTCTATAGAGTTAAAATCATCTCGTCTAACAATCGACTTACTGTAGCATGGTCAAAGTGAGGCTCATAATGGCCACCAATACCATAATTCACCACTTGGAGGTACTCGCCATATGGATGCTTCACATTCAGACCAGTGAGCATGGAGATCTTCTGGTCCAGCTTCCCAACAGTGGACTGTGCTGAGCCTTTCAGCCATGCACTAGAAATAAGCCATATTGATGCATGACACAGATCTAACATCATTTGCCTGCTCTATTTAAAGTTACATATTTATTACTACTTCAAATGTGCTTCATTGCAATTGCAGCCATGGAAGATTAGCTGGCTACAACAACTCGTTTGAATTAAATTAATGATCATAAACAGAACATCATAAACAAGCGTTATAAGTAATTTGTACCTCTTGCTGATGCGATACTCTGCTGTTGCTTGTTTCTCTCCAGCTGCCACCACAGACCGTCTCAACTTGACAACAAAGACAGAAAACAGTATTTTATGTTTGTGATTGTTGCAGCAGGAAATCGTTGATGTCCAATTGCAAAGCGCTGATAAAAAGTGCGTAATAGCACAAAAAGAAGCTCTAATCATATTTCCAAAATAAAAACTGTAGGCAGATAAAAATCAAATATGTGAATTCCAAAAGATGACGCAATGACACCCTGCAATTATTAATCTAATCTTGCATGACCAATCTTAGGGAGCAGGGGAGCGTGTAAAATAAAATCATAATTCTTGACTACAAAATAACACAAATCAAACACAAATGTGTATATGAGCCTTTATCAGGTTTAGATACCCTACTGCTTTTACAGGTATTAGTTTTAAGTTTTATCTTATCTCCACTTGTCAATGATCTAACCCTCCACGGAGTCTGGAAGTGAGTCTGTGAAAGTACAGATTTTTTGGACTTTGAGCCTCTATGATTTATTTGGACTTCAGAATCGTCACACTGCATTCTGCTTATTTCATACATGTTTTCCAATTTTCACCATGGTACAATGTTCTAAGCAGAAAAGTGGTAACACAATATTTCTGATTAATCTTGCAGATTAAACCCCTGACAACTTCCTTATGGCCACATGAGAGACATTACTTTATTCAGCTCTTAAGGGCTTAAACAAACCATTTCAAAAGAGAAAAAATGGACAAAAAATGTATTATTTCACACGTCAATTCATCACCATGACACCAATACAATGAAAGCCTGTTACCTCCAAACAACAGATTTGTGTTATTGCTTCATGTTTAAATATGGCTCTGGGATCCAGCATGAACAAAGCCATGTAAACCGTGCTCATCGTTACTGAATGCCGCTCACCGCTCAAAACTAATACCATACCCTGGGCCTGTTTTCAATAAACCCACAAGCTGACATAATGATGAAATAAGTACTGGGGTTTCCATCTGAGCAAAGGATGGAAAACTCATTCAACAATGCCAAAACCTCACAGAAACTATAGGGCACCAATTGAGTTTGCCCACTAAATATTCCCAGCCAGCTATGAGCAGCTCTGGGAACAATGTGCTTTAGCTTTCCATTAAATGAACAGAAAATTGTATGTTGCTTACAAATAGATACTGAGGCTGGATGATAGTGGACTTCATATAACCAGTAAAGCAGGGTAATTTGGACAGTTGGAGGCACTCAGCTAAGTTTTCATAGTAATATATCCTTCATTCCTTTAAGCCTTGCTAAACGTTTGGACACAGACCAACTCTTCTTCCACATTTCCAGGATCTTTGCAGTAGGAAATATGTACACAGTTTGCAGCCAGAGAACCCCACATCACAGCAGATTATCAAGTAATATACCATAAAACTTAAATTAATAGCCCTTGAACTGAACTCACCCTGCCTATATTTTGGACAGTCTGGACAAATTGACCCTTGGGGGCCAAAAAAAGGCTATCAAATCAAAGTTCTCTATATGGGACAGACCTTTAATTCCTCTCCCACAAAGCTCATTCTCAGCAAAAGGAAATAGGAAATAGACAGCAATGAAATTGTTTATTTAAACAATAATAAAAATGTAGCTCAGAGAGACGGTGAATGTAGGCAAACCTACAGAGAGAGAGAGAGAGAGAGAGCGAGAGAGAGAGAGAGAGAAAGGAAAGTCCTTATCAAAGTAGAGGTGCTGTAGTTATTTCAACTTGGATTAATTTTTGTGAACCAAGGAATGGACACATATTCAGACTTTATAACTGTTTTAAAGGTAGGGAATCAGCACTTCCTGTTAGTCACTCTTGTTTACCATATCATACCGGTAAATCTGAATCAATTATAGTTTGGTGCTCGTGGTTCCCATAAAATAAACTGAACGACTGAATTGTGGAGAATCTATTCGATCTGTGGTATGTCTATATTGACAAAATTTTAACATTTATATTTATATGCGTGATCTAAGCAGCTTAGACCAAGCGGGTGACCCTGTAGGCTTAAATAGGTTTTATACATCCCAAGAACTTAACTTAAAAAAATCAGACCAGGCGTCTAATTGAGACATGCTGCGTTTATTTGTCATAACATGTAGCCACACCTGGCTGGTAAAAGGTATAGGGGTCTAATTGGGATTCTGCTTTTAACTTAAGTTTTAAGGTATGCATGCTTACAATTTTTTTTTGATAATAATAATAATAATTGAGTTTTGATTCAAGGCCTTGTAGCACAATGTCACCCCTTGCTAAAGTTAATTTTCCTTTTCAATGCACTGAATGCAAGGACAAAGTATAATATACGACAGATATAAGTGATACCAGCAAAGCCGACATCAACAGAGGGCAGCTTTGTAGTGGAAAGCCACAAAAAAACGATTAGCCCTAAATAAAAACAATACCTCTGATATTAGTTAACTGAAGACTAAAATCAGTTTGAAAAGCCTTGATTCTTCAATGTACAAGGTGTCCACCTGGCCATAGCAAAATTATTAGCTACCATATTTTATCTATTTGGAAACTTTGACAGACTCTCTTAAAGCTTGGTGTTGCCAAAAAAAGACTTTGCAGATTCCCTTTTGGTGAGTCCCATGTGTTGACAAAACTCTACAAAACATGGGAACCATTTGAAGACCTCATTGGATTAACAAAAAATAGTGTAGATTGTGAAAATGTGGCTTTTATTCTTAATTCCTAAAAAGCTGACATATTGGAGACATGTTTTTATTATTATTATTGAGGAAAATAAGAAAATACTTACTCCTGACTGGGCGAGACCCTTAATGTTCTCAGCCTCTGTGTCAGTGATGAAGTTGTGGTACAGGACCACATACGGCTGCAGGCTCAGCACTTCACGTCTTACTGGCAGCAGTATCAGTCCAGGATTGCCGTTAGTGAAGTAGTCGCAGAATAGCCTGGGGTTTTCAAATTGCGTTGGCTACTAGGACAAACAGGCATGTGAAGTCCATTAACATGACCAAAACATGAACCAAAATATTTAGCCTGCATTGCATTGTTATCTCCCCACAAACAACCAAATATGACTTTTATGGCCTATGAATCTTCAGTTGCAAACTTGCATCTTTATTAAATTTCAGAAAAATGATGGAACCTGAGGATTTTGTCAAATATGTGACAAACCACTTTGAGCTTTATAAATGACAATGAAAAAGAGACATTTTTTAGCTTCATTTTTAGCCAAGCTAGCAGTGTGACTGTAGGAATGGCCATGTCGGTCAGCCCACAACTTACCTAAATATCTCAACATCTATTTCATAAATCAGTAATGAGATTTTGTACAGACATTCATGGTCCCCAAAGGATGAAGCCTACTGACTCTGAACTCTACTACTGACCCCTTTTTTGATGACATTCCCATCATTGGTGCTAATTATAAAATACTAGCTTGCTGCCATCCTCAACTGAGATGCTCACCAAAATAATAAATATTACACCTGTTAAACATCAGTTATTGTTAGCATGCTGACTTTAGCATTTAGCCCAAAGAACTGTTGTGCCTAAGAGCCACAAGCATAGATGTAGTCTCAAACTTCTGGAAATGCAGCACATGCAACCCCATACAAGATAAATGATTTTCTCAAAGCACTGTTGTACCCTATAACATTACACATGACTAATGACTAACATATATACAATATATAACAATATATACATATATAACAATACTTGAAAGATTAATTTATGGGTATGTAATTTTTGTAGTAGATGTGTTATTGTCCTATACATTACACAGTTTGTGTTCAGAATGATTCATTGTGATGTATACCTGAGAGCCTTGGGTCTGACAGAGTCTCTCATAAGTGTCCCTGGTGCTTAAATATTTGGAGGTGGGTCTCCTCAGCCCATTGCCCCTCACTGACTTTTGTTGACTTGTAACCAGCAGCTTCTCGTATTTCTCAACATTCTGCAAAACTCTTCCATTCATTGGATCTGAGAAGAAACATGAGTAAACAGAGCAGTCATACAATGATTCATACATCATAGGGAATGCTTGTAAATTACAGTACAGGCTTCAGTTTAGAAAGGCAAGTCATGCTGTTCACTGAAGTAAAGAGGGGAAGTAAACCGGGACTGTTTATGCACTACAGACTGAATTAAAGGAAAGGAACAAGTGAAATGAATAGAATTACCGTGATGTAGTAACTCCTGAGATAGACTGAGAGCATGTGAGACGTTTCCTGTCTGAAACAATGAGAGGAATTTAGGGCAGTGCAATCCATGAGTCATCTTACAAATTTCCTAAACGTCATTCTACTAACTTTAAAGTGAGAAAAGGCCAAGTGATCCAGAGCATCTTCCAAAGTCCCTTCATTCTCAGGGCTCCACTCGCCTCCTGTTCCCCTGAAGAGACGCACCGACTCCTCCAACCACTGCACTGAGTGGTAGTAGTCGTCCTGCTCGTAGGCCACCTGTGTAAAATAACACTTTTAATTCCAACTATTTGGCAATTTAAATTTGTCTCTGATAACCAGCCAGTCATTCCAAAGGTGGCTACGTGTCAGCTTAGCTGTCTTGGCACTGGACTGAATGACTGAAAGTCAGCCGACTCTGAGCCATATACATGGATGGTTGCCAGATTTGGCTCAGTTTTAGGGTTGTGGACTGAGTCAGGTTAGCTTTAGGCCACTACCAGTTTCTTTAGCCAACTCTATGTTTGGCCCATGCTGCATTTGGGCCAAACCATCAATCAATTGAATGGAATTACAAAAATATAGCATTTTCCACTGATGGTGGGTAAGAGAGATGCAGAAATGTGAAATACAGCAGATAATCAAGACAGAAAACATGAAACTTTAAAGCCAGACCGTATTATTCTGGATGAATGTCACAATTTTTTTTAACATAGCTTGAATTTTTTCATAAATATCTATGATTGCTTCTGATGCTTTTTCTATGTGCTTGTGTGCAGCTGCTGGCTGTCTGTTATTCCCAGGTCTCTCTTGCAGGCGTGATAATGAGCTTAATAAGACTACCTGATCAAATTAACATTATAATGAACCAGCAAATATTCTGAACTTTTTCCTTTAAACAAAGATTGAAATGATTCCTTTCATTAAGCTTGTACAGAGGTCACTAATAGGCGGACCGCGGTCCGGACCCAGCCGCTGTCCTCTCCGGACCGCCGACCTACAGCCGATTTATTATTGAGACTTACTACCTCTTGACGGAGCGTTTCTATTTTAACCCCCGCAGCTTTTCTAGCATTTACTGTACTGGTTTAGCGGCCCGGGAAACTCACAGACCAATCGCATCGTCTCATGTGATACTGTTCAGCCAATCAAATCTGTGCAATCGAGTCGAGTATGCATCCGCGAGTGAGATACACCGGAGACGTTTGGGAAACGCACACCAGTGTTCGTGATGAACAAATGGCTACGGCGCTCTGCAATCAAATACGATTTTAAATAGGCTTAGTAAAAAAAAGCTGCAAATCAATGTGTGGTGGCGAACCGCCACAAATAAATGAACGTATGGGAAACACTGCACATGGAGAGAGGAGGCAAAGAGAAAAGACATTTCACAAGAATGTAAAGATTGCAGATGATACTCAGTTAAATCTATCGATCAAGCCAGATGAAACTCATCAGTTAGCTAAGCTTCAAATGTGTCTTCAGGATGTTAAAACCTGGATGACCTGAACTGAGATAAAACTGAAGTTATTGTTCTAGGGCCTAAGCACCTCCGTGACGCATTATCTAAAGATATAGTTTCCCTGGATGGGCGCCCAGTCTATAGCAACATTGCCTTTACTGTCTGTACCTCTATGTGTATACTGTGTAGGCTGCCTCCCCCTCTCTCTCTGTCCTTCTCTCTCTCTCTCTCTCTCTCTCTCCCCCTCACCCCCAACCGGTCAAGGCAGATGGCCGCCCACCCTGAGCCATGGTTCT
>JAPMOB010248651.1:0-14947 GCA_029875015.1 Lepomis gibbosus
TGATGACAGTACCCTGCTGCTCAAATCATCTACAGATAATTTCATCTACGGTTATTCTTGCTGAAATATGTATGTGGAACTACATCATCATCATCATCATCTTACTTTAATTATAATATTCAAAATACTATTTACAATACTCCACAATTTAAAGTAATTTCTTCCAGAAAACAAAAATAATAACAAGGTGTATGTTTAAATCTCCTTTTCCTGTCCTTGATTTGTAAATTTTTCAGTCTATGTCTGTGCAGAGTTGTTTTACCACTGCAAGTTACCTGTCTGTGCCACACTGCCACCTCTCTATTTCTCTCTCTCTCATACTAACAATCCTTCTATCACATCACCACATGGGTCTGACAGCTCTGGAAAATGAGAATTTAAAACAAGGGAGAGCTCCCCACATGATGCCGGAAAACAGCTTTTATTATTCATGGACACACACCTAGCCCTCCCTTTCATATTCAAAGACAGGAGAGGAGGAGAAACTCCGCAACCTGTTGTAATTGGCATGCGTTAGAAAAGTTTGAAGCAGGTGGAAGGAATAGTTTATCAGCTGCAGAACAGCTCAACATTTCCCAAAGACACTGCTGTCTTCCTCACATCTGCATATCACTCAAACAATGGAATATCAATTATTAAACGGTGAGCAGACAAATAAAATTCATGATGTGAATAACTGTGCTTTTAGTAGATGAGGATGGGTATATTCAAGAGCTGAAGTAAAATAAGTACTTTAACTATGAATGGTTTGAGAATGCTCCAGAGACTCGAGGGAACAATGACTTGTGTGACTCTTTAACTTGCTTCAAGCATATGGTAAAAGGTGTAAGTGAATGTGAAAGCTGCCTAAGTCTTTGTTTAAGACATGTGAAGATCTGCTCGTTTGTCTTTATGGGAAACGCTGAACAGCAATAACAAAGTAGACTTTACATGTATGCAAACCTGTTAATTAAATTGTATGTAATGTAAATTGTATGTGTTGAAAAAAATAACAAAGCACATGTAGTGTAGTAGATTTTTCTCACACTCTCACATTGCATAAACGTACACTGCAATAGCATGCCATTTACACTCCATCATTCTGTTGAAGTATCTGATTTTGAATGTTTTATATTATGAATGCATGCACTTTAATCGTATATGCTATGCTTTGAATATGTACATGTTGCATGTGTGTATGTCACTTTTCTGGGTTAATGTTGGGTTAATAAGATTTTGTAATGAAGGAGATAGTGAAAGTTGAGAAATCCACCTTTGGTGAGCTTTCTCAAGAGCAGAGCATTTTTACTAAATATAACTACATAACCACTAGCAAAAAATTGTCTAATTCTCTGAAGTAAATGGCTCTGACTGAACTTCAACCCTCTGCCTCATAGAGACCAAAATCTGACCAAAACAGTCTGATCCCCTAATAGCTTTCAAACCATTATCAAGTATCTGGAGGTTATTCTTTTATTTCATGTCAGGTTTTTTTCAATGTCTAGCAATAAACAAGAATTTCACCTTAAGTTCAAGTGGTATGTAATCAAGTGCTTCTACAAAACAAATGTTTTGTTCTAGGTCATAGTGAAAATGTGGGTAGAACTAAAATGCAGGAAGAGAGAGAGTGATTTGTACGTTTGAAATGGGATTTATAAAAGTTCAACCCATGGTTGAATGGCAGTCATTATTAAAGATGCTGGGGCAGGGAGAGCAAGAAGTGGAATAAGTACAAAGCTGCCTATCTGCCAGAGTTGTAGTACTTGGGAGATAGGTGCTGTTTCAAGCTGTATAGTGTTACTTCTTAGACTGTTTTTGAGGCATCTCTGATTTATTAGGTCAGGCACAGTGGAAAGCTGCGAGATATATTGTTTATTTATAATGTGCACCATAGTCCTTTACGGACACTCCAGTTACTAAAAAATATTAGTCATACTTCTAATTTAGTGTGTCAAATTTGTGTGGTTGCCTTGTCACATATTAAATGTGTCTTTAGGGAGCACAGAGAACCATTTTGACCTCAAACATTTTAAAAGAAACAACTATTTGAGATAGACAGCTATGGGAAGGAGGGCAAGCAGGGACTTGCAGATCCTAACAAGTGCGAGATTAGAGTGAATCTTGATTGATGTGATGAGAAGCAGTTGACAGCCCCAGGGTCCAGAGGTTTGGAAGGGGAGAGATAACCGTGGTCTACCCGTCTCCTGACAGCCTCGGCTGGGGGCCAGACAGCCAGGACACTCCTCTGACTGATGAGCCCCAGGCCCTGAGCTTCAGACTACAGGCCAACCCCACCCCCCCTCTCCCTGCCCCATTCCTTACCCAGGCAGAGTGCAACCTGTCAGGCATAAGCCGCCTCTAACGGCCCTCTGCCCACACAATCACAGGCAGTGATTACCCGTCACACTGCCACGGATGGATGGGCAGGCACTGATACGTCTGACCCGCTGAGAGCGAGAGTTTTTTTACTTTTGCTATCGTGTGTTTGTATATGTGTGTCTGATGTCTGATCTGTGCGTGTGCGTGTGCGCGTGCGCGCGTGCAGGTCATCTGTTAAACCTCTCCGTCTTCAGCTGTTTCTTTGTTTGGTCTGAGAGCCTGTTCAGGTATGTACATCAGAAAAGTGATGTGTACAGTCACAGCACAGTCATTGCTGCGTGTCTACATCCTATTTTAATGTCAGAGGTGCCCATGGATATACAAACGCGTGTGTGTACATGTGTGTGTGCATGCATGTATATTACCTGTTAGGCTGCTTACAGTCTCCTCTTCAGTCTTAGGTACCGATTTATCTGTACCAAAGGCCAACGATGGACGTTCCATTTCAATTGGTGTTCTGGAAACAAAAAATCAAGTATAAATTAATAAATTAACACTAAATTAATAAAAATCAACCACAGACATGGATTCTAGACCAGACACCAGACAAAAAACAATATGGACTGAGTAACAGTTCTTATTTTCCTCTTCTCACTCCCATGATCCCTTTATTTTACTCCCTTATCCTGAAACCTGAATGACTAAATGGATAGATAGATAAACGTATTGATGGATACATGCATACTTTCTGGTTTTGTTCTCTTCAAAACAATTACTTGGCAACTCTATTACAAGAGACAGATGCATTGGAGAGGGGACAAGTAGGTCAAAAGTTGCAAAGAAAACTCCTGCACACTGTTGAACTTGAAAAAATATATATTAACAACAGTTAGACCTTGTCTAAAAAGGCAATAGGTCTGGTTTTGTTCTCTTGTCAGATCATTCTGCTGTAGCCAACCCTAACTAGCACAAGCATACTTCTATTATCTCCTTCCTAGCCAAACTGCAAGGCCAGTGAGAGAGACTTTATGAGAAGCTCCAGGCTGGCCAAAAGGGATGACTGGGGAAGTTACTTGTAGTTTATATCTTTTCTTCTTACTTGGTCCATATCCTCAAACTTGGCAATGTTTATCTTTTATCTGTCTATTTAATGTACTCAGAGGGTTATATTTAATCCTGTCCCTCACATCCCTTTTCTTATCTCCTTACATACAGTACTTTACATGCAGTAGCCTCACTAGGCCTAAGGGTGTTTGCATTAAGGCTTTTGGCAGAGCACAGGAAAAGAAAGCATGTTGCTCTTCTCCCTCCTGTCTCCTCTGGTCTAGCAATTTTATCTATTCGATACATGTTTGAATCCATCTTAATACAAAATATATGTTATACATAATACTGAATTATTTAGATATATTAAAAAAGTACAAGACGGATCTCAGGATAAAGAGACCTTCAACCAATTGAGCCTGATTTAAGCATCCACAGAGCATGAACTAACCCTGGTGAAGTGTTCTTGAGGAAGGAATATTGAATTCCTACTAAATTGCCCTGCATGCTGAAAGGAAGAGCTGGAGGAAAGATTCTCTACAGAAATTTGCACAGTGGAAAATTATTTACAAGTGAGATACGGTATAACTACCTAGATGACTACCTGGATGCCTTCATTTAGGTTTAAGAATTTTTAAACACATCTTAAACTAATGGAAATACCCATGTTTGAAGCCCTCTGCAATAAAGCAAAGTAAAAGCAAGAGGGATCTGACATAGATCAACCCTTAAATATGACCATTATTGCTGCTATATCTGCCCTGTACAAAGAGGGTTAGCTCAATCAAATTTGAGCCAGACCTGTCTTTACTTCAAAACGCAATTGACAGTTTATAGCTAGAAAAACGGCCCAACAAGATGTATGACAATCTACAGTCTCACTGGAGAAACAATATAAAAGTGTTGGGTATGACAGACATGCAAGATGGAAACAACAAACGCAATCCGCTGCATATAACATTTTTTCAGAGTTATTTAGAGGTACCCTGTATGCTCAAGCATAACATTTCCTCAAAATGTTAAACAGAAAAAAATTAAAATAATTTTAAAACAATAGAGTCCTTTTCAAACTAATAACCTCATGGCTCCTGCATTATTCTTCTCTTACACAGATATGGAGCAACATTACCAACCCAGTGGAGTTGTGTTCAATAAAACAAAAATGTCTCTATGGCTATTATAAACTATTTGGGGTTTTTTTGCAGGCAAGTGGCTAATTGTGTGTAGGCCTAACATGGTTCGCAGATTCGTTATTTACTACTTTGAGAAAGCCTTTCTATGTCTTTAATGTAAGCATGGCCTATACTTTGAAAGGCTTGAAAAAGTAACCATATTTCTTTTTCCCTGGACAAGAAATAACTAAAAAATAATGTCACTTTGGGTCAGATTTGGATTTTAAATTTGGCAGTACAAGTTGGGCGCAGTCCGGTCAGGTTTTATAGAAGTGGGTAGCGGCCAGTTCAGATCTCAGCTCTATGTCTGTGCAGACTTTTATTTCAGGGTTCAGTGGCTTGATCACAGATACTTTGACTCTGGCAGTTGATGGAAGGGGCACTTACCCCACCCACACTGCCCAGCCAGCTCAGGAAATCAGATTGATACCTCCCTGGTTGCAAGCTTGCTTTCTGTAACCTACAGGCCACCCACAAATCTAACAAGGTGATAGAGTTTATGACTCTAATACAGCTGAGCACTTTTAGCAAATTCTTTAAAACTCCTTCCTCCTCCACTCTCCCTCCTTTCTTCACTCTCTTTCCCATTATTATAGCAGCTTGTTAAAATTCAGCCTCCCACTCTTACTTTCTGCCAGCCAGCCAGTCTCTCTGTCTCTCCATTAAGCTCTGCAACCATCACCGCTGCAGGCTTATTGCACTCTAGATTGGCTCTCTAGTCTATTCTACAGTTAAAGGCTGCTACAGCTGGGGACTTAGAGTATTCCAGCTCAGGCAGTCAGCGGGCCTAAAACTGCACTCTGCTCTGCTCTCCTCTGGCCTGCTCTCCAGTGGGCCACTCAGCCCAAAAGGAGCCGGTTAAATAAAGGACTGTAATAATGGGACCTGCTGAAGCCAGGCCCTCAGGCAGTCTACTGCACAATAAGTGCTGAGAAACTGCTTTGTACACTGGTGGCTTACGTAGGCTGACTACAGAGAGGCAGGGGAGGTATGTGCAGTGGCAAAAGAAGATGCGTGTGATGTGAAAACTGTGTGTGCAGATGTGGGTGTATTTGTGTCCCCAGTAATGGACATGGCAAGAGAAAGTGTTCCCAGTGGTAAAAAATAGTGTCGTCAACAAGCTGTAATTAAGTGACCTCTGTATGTGTTTCTTAAAGTGTTGGCAATTGGCATGTATACTACAATTGTCTGATGTTCATAGACACATGTAAAAAAACAAAAACAAATGACACAGTAATGCAACATCTAAAATAAATGAAATAAAAAAGTAAAACAACTAAAAATGTCGTGTCTTAAAAATATGAACAATATAACAGAGCAGTGTTTGAAGTACAAAGGCTAAGCTAGTGCATACACCCGGTGTTTCAGTTTAACTAGTGGCCCTGTTAAGTGGTCACCGTAAGCCGAATACATTCAGGGCCACAGTCTGTGGTTGAGGTGTGGTCGTAGATACAATAGCTGTTGAAAACAGGAACAGAATATGTAGCCGTCCCCGCGAATGCCTCTTTCTGTAGTGGTTCATTAAAAAGACAAAACGTACCTTTCTGATTCGTCTTTGGAGTCGTGTGTGTGTAAACCTGCAAAGTACCAATTTATCACGCTTTGAACGTTGCTTGTTGTTACGGAAAATGTTGAAAACAGGAAGAGGGCAAGACTCTCTTCCTGTGAGTGTCTAACATGGTCATTAATACTAATGTAAAACGATTCAGCCTTTTAAAACGAATAAAATAAAAAATAAAAAGTATTTTCAACACGGGATTCAAACTCAGATCAATGTGAGAAAATAAACTTAAAAAACAACTCTGTGTTAAACAGCGGCTTGGTTGTGAAGGGAAGTAAAATACCGACGTGGTCTTGGTTAACACGGTTAACAGAGACAGTGTGTGGTCACAAGTTGATCTGCGTTCTCCTGTTTTAAAGAGTGATGGCTGGCTGTTTACTCCTGAAGTTGTTTTATTCTACGTCGACAAAAGGAGAACAGGTGATGATTGCGTAGGCCAGTGGTATATTATAATAATTATAATATTGACTTTGAATTATTTTCCCACATTGATCTGAATTTGAATCCCGTGTTGAAAATACTATTTTTTATTTTATTCCTTTTTTAAAAGGCTGAATCGATTTTCTACGTGACACATGTTAACAGACACAGACTCCAAAGACAAATATGTGTATTTAGAATATTTATTAGCGGTCATGTTAGACATTCACAGGAAGAGAAACTTTGCCCTCTTCCTGTTTTCAACAGTTTCCATAATGGCTCTGGTTGTGGTTATAACGTTATTTAAATTAAATCTGAAAGTTGCAAGTCCTCGTTGTAGAGAGTCATGTGGTATTAGATGCATTCAACCCCAGCTCACTGTATCATATACAGCATGATTTAGACAGATGATGAGAATGGTTTCTCGTAGCTTTGGTAAGCAGCATTACTTTTTATTGATTGTGTCACATTAAAAGCCATTAAAAAGTACATAACAGCGGGTGGTAGGGCTGAAACGATTCATCGATTAAATCTATATGATCGATTAATAAAATAACTATACTGCACAGTGTTTCGCACAGACATTTATTAGTGTCGTACATCGCACTTAGGCTGTGAACACGATGTGATTATAGCAGAGCTGTTTGAAAAGTGGAGGAAGAGAGAGAAAATAGCAAGTGACAAAGAAGAAAGTGTCCAAATTATGGGATTATTATGGCAAGCAAAAGTACTTCTTAAAGTCACGCATCGATGAATTGTTGAAATAATCTATAATAATTGAAATAATCTACAGAAGCTTTGATTACTAAAATCATCGTTAGCTGCAACCCTAGTGGGAGGTGATGTGCAAGTGGACAAGACACATGACTTTGTGTGACAGACCTGGGATCAATTCCCCTCTGTGACACATCACCAATGTGTCCTGGAGCAAGACACTTAGTCCCTAGTTGCTCTAGAGGTGTGCAACCTGAAATATATAGCAATTGTAAATCGCTTTGGATAAAAGCTTCAGATGAATGTAAAATAACAGTTATGTCTTGACTTTACTGTAAAGGCACACCATGATATCACTATACAGTTGTAAGTTATCGAAATAATTATTTTGAACAATAAAGATATGATGTCAGGCACAATGAAGGGGAGAGAAGAGAAGTTTCTCATGGGGCCTATTGTTTGAACGCCATGACAGAAGCCTTTATATGCTTTATAATATCTATGTGTGGTGTATCCACATTGTTGTCTGTCTGTCTGTGTACCTGCGGTGCTTCTTGAGAAGCAATCTGTCCATGTAGGTAAGGCTGCTTTCTGTGAACTCCACCCTGACAGGTACCCTCCCTTCTCCTGATCCTCTTCCTTCACCTTCTCTGTCTGGAGCAAGGTCAGCCTGGGTAGCCATAGCTGAAACTGATACTGGAGAAATATGGGGAGGGGGAGATCACACAAAATTAAAAGGTAAGAGAGAGAGGAGGAGGAGCATGTAGCCAAAAGAAAAGAGTCAGACAAAGGTAAAACAAAAAAAGAAGGAAAAAACATAATTCACCAGCTTCTCAACACTTTCCTCAAAACACCTCCCCTCAAGAAGTGAGAAAACACCTTGTCACCACACCAAGAGTACCAAAACACAAACAGAAAGGAGAGAGCCCCCTGGGAATAAGGAAAAGATGTACACATTACAAAAAGAACATAGTAGGTGCATGAGAGGAAAGGACAGATAGAGGTAAGAAAGAGAAATGTTATGATTGTTCTCCAGACACTTTGGCAGTCCACAGTGGTGGCTTTAAATTGGTCCTGGTTGCCATTGGCCTGACAGAAATAATTAGGGCTGGAGGGGCTAGCAGCAATTTGCAGAGCAGAGCAAAGTGAGAGAGGAGCAGAGTCTGTCCAAGCAGTAAAGCAGAGAAAATAGGAGGCCTAATAAAAAGCACAAACACCTAGACACATACACACAGAACCTGGAATAATAGCGCTAATAACACACCCACATAAGCCTGGACGCATAAACACTGTTGCACATATACAAACACAGTATGTGTGAAAAGGCATAAAAATTGCCTGACGCAGTGGAGCTTGTACACATACACACAGCTGAGGCGATTAGTGCTGTGGTGTGGAGTAGGGCCACCCCTAACACTCCTCTCATTATCTCAATATGCAACAGCCATGGATTACCCTCCTACTGCAGTGGTAAGCACTTTCTATAAGGCCTTAACAGATCAGAACACAGACAAGAAGGGGGGTAAGAAAAGCGGAGCAGTAGATGAAAATGGGAAGGAAGGATGGAAAGTGGGGAAAGAAGGACGTGGTGGGCAAAGGTGGAAAACATGTACTCAAGCAATGCTGTGTATATACATAGAATTTTGAGGTATATGCACTAAAATTGAGTGAGGGAGACAATTTAGTCTAATTTTTACTCCTATACATTCATCTAATAGTCATTGTTACCTTGTAAAATTAGCTTTTGACATGCAAAACAAAGGAAAAATGAATAGTCCTACATTAAACTATAGACTATTAAGTAGGGATGTCCAGATCCGATCACGAGGAAATTGGGCGCGATCACGTTGTTTCAGACTCGATCGGAATCGGACGTTACCTCCCGATCAGGACTCGGAAATAAATGTACTTGATTGTTTAAGCTACCTCACAGAAGTGCTCTGAATGTTAAAATAAGGTGAATTAAATAAAAAATAAGTAACATCCTGGATCTGTTTTTTCGCTCTTCTTTATTCTTTTTTTAAGTATTATAGAAGTATCGGATCGGGACTCGGTATCGGTAGATACTCAAAATCAAATGACTCAGACTCGAGGGCAAAAAAACCTGATCGGGACATCCCTACTATTAAGCACCATTTAGATCATCTATAACATAAAATACCAGAGTAGGTGTGTCAAACATCTTAATGGGAACACTCTTCAGAGTAATTTTTTTTACTTATAGTAATTTTTTAACACATGACTTTGGCTTTTAAAGAAGTAGGTATTGCTTCTAAAGTTCCACTTAATACTATCAATACTAAAAAGTAATTAAATGACTATGTGAAATGTGACAGGGTACACCGACAGTGGCCAACAAGGACAAAGTTACTACCCAACTCTGGATCTCCACATAGCTTTCCAGCCTGCTGAAAGATTGACAAGAGGGAAGAGCAAGGATAGGGTACAAGAAGAGAAGGTTATTATAGGACAAGATACAGGGTGTGGACATATCATGAACACTTGTGCAGTCTAAAGCAAATCCAATACCAGAGCCCAGCAACAGATTGCCCACATTCAGAATACACCGTAAGCTTAAAAGATTTTCAGCTGAAACTCCACCAAACAAATTCATTTAAGGTTAATAAGGGAATTATTTGTTGCAAGGCTCTGGTATTGTATTGCACTAGATTGCACAGGTGTTTGTGATATTCCGTCTACCCCCTTTGAGAGGGATGGAGTGAGAGACAAAGAGGGTAGAAAGTTACTTAAAATTTAGTGGGATCATTGATGCTTGCCAATCAAAGGACTAAACCTGGTTCCTCCAACTGAAGGCTGGTCTTTCTAATTAACATGTCTATGATCACCTGGTCGGAAAGGTGTCCACATTGCATCCTCACTCATGCATGCTCCGTCACGCTTCTCTCCTCTCCACTGTCTGAGAGCCTCCTGGAAAGATCGTGCAGAGTCTTTTTCATTGTACTCCCCTCTAAGAAGAGAAGTGGGAGAGCCCCTCTCATCCTCCCTTTCTGGCCCCTCTTCACTGATTTCCATGTTTTTCTCCTCTCCATGATTCATAGCCAACACCTGCAACAAAAGGAATATCTCCTGATTTAGTTATAGTACTGGATGGCCAAGATGTGATAAGAAGAAGCTAAGAAGCTCCCCTGCTGCATATGTTTATGATTACTAAAGGTAAGCAGGATCATAAATCCTGTCATAAAAATATTGTTTTCTGGTACACTAAACGGAAAAAAAAGAATTTTAATGCTTGTGTACTTTACCTTTGCATTACTAAATATTTATTTGTTGATCAGTGCAAAATAATGGATGGGACCGTTAATGAGATTTTCAATGCTGTAGGCACACTGCAGTCAAGGAAAAAACAGCTTGGCTGTGACACTGGCTATAACCTTTGTTGATGCACCATTAAGTCATGGGTAAATTGTCTAAAATATTTATCTTCATATTAAACTTGTAATAAAGTATTTTGGTTTGCATAAATGTGAAAAAAGTTCGTATTCACATTGTAAAGAAAAGGAGTTCAAGGTCTTGTGGTTCTTAATGCTGTACATTAATTAGTAACATGAGTGATATTCATCAAAAGTAAAACATTTTAGAACTAGAAGAGGGCACTCATCTCCGCCAGGTGTGTCTGGGGGCATGTGAAGTGGGAAAAAGATCTCAAAAATCTGGAGTGGTTTACCGTACAGTGAGCTCATTTTTCTACAGATTCAGCCTGTTAACATTAAGGATTTAAAGCATATTAACTTCTCTGTTAATCAGGTAGGCTGCTTTTAAGTTAGTGGCATTTGACTTGGCTCAATCTTAAGTCTGAGCATAAAAGTTAAATGCAGGTATCATATATACAGTACAGTATTCCAATTGTCCAAGCACCTTCTGACCCCCCAACTGTTCAAAATGACTGCTGTCAACTGAGCTCTGTGGTGTAAAGAGTCTGAAATGTCAATCGAACTGTTTTTGCCAGACTTAGACTGTTGGGGGGCATTTTTTGGTCCAAAGGTACATGCAGTTCACAAGCATGCCTGTAGATACAGCCTGTGGATATAGCGTCAATTAGGGTTTGTTTGAAGCCTTTCAATTGACTCACAGGGTGCAGAAGTAAAACACACACAGCGTAGAAGCTGGTTTGACATGCTTTGACACAGCATGTGATCTATAGATGGTGAGAAATTTCATTCATGGGTGAATAACCATTTCAAAAACATATCTATTTTTAGGTGCAGTATAAAATGCAAAATATGAGTATACAGTAACAACAAATTCTGCATTGTTTAAAATGAACTTAAAATGAAATTAAATTACAGAAGCACAAACAGTAGATTTGCATGATAGAAGTTTTGGTTTAAATAAGCTGAAGTTGTATTATCATAAGCTAACAACACTAAACAGCACAAGATATCAGTGTTAAATAAAAATCCCATTTTCACTTGCACATCTTCAGATTAAGTAAGAACCATGACTCATCTTATTTTTAGCCTGTTTCTTAGCCAGAGTCACTTCTGTTTCACCAAAAACTCAATACACATTTTATTGTCTAGTTGCAAGGGAACAAAAAAATCAGTAAAAGGGTTGCCATAGTCATTCTTACGTTGCTGTGGAGGAGTGTATGGATGTGTTTTGTACATGTATGTTTGTATGTATTTAGTTTGCAAGTCACTGAACTGTGTGTATAAGTCCCGTATATGCTAAATTAAATCAGTCAATGTAGCTTCACACAATTATACTTTTCATCCTCAACTAAGCTTTTGATCACATATACAGTACCTGTAGTTGTGCATGTTTGTGTGTGTGTGACTAAATAATTAAAAGCAAAGATTGCCTCCTACCTGGCTGGGATTAAGACCCAATACGTTAGATTTAGGCACAGCCGCTGTTTCTTTTTCTGGGCACTGATCTCCTCGTCTGGTGATTGCATTGGAAGTGAAGGTGTGATCGGGGTTGTGTTTGGAATTGGGACTGGGATTAGGATTTGTAAAGGTCCTGGGATAGGAGCCTGGCTTAATCTGTTTCTGGAAGCTGCTGACAACATCTCGAGCACTCACATGGGTCTGTAAATCCATCTGTAAAAGAAGGCCATTTTATAGAGAGATTAGATCAACATTGTTGTTACTAAACAAACTGGCAGCAGCTGGCCCTTTGTGAGAGAGATGTGAAATATTTTATTTAAAATACACTAAATAAAATGGCAGAGAAATGAACGGAATCAAAGGCAAGTGAGAAAAAAATAAATCATTTAAATACATTGTATAAAATTAAGAAATAACATTGCATAAAATAAGAAATCAGTCAGTAAATATTGCATTTACTTTAATAACCAATTAAAGTATATGCAAAGGCATGGAACTCTTCCACAAGGCAAATTTATAGAAGAAAATTGAAATTGTGTTTTAAGTTCATTCAAGAGACTTGAATGATTCAGCTAATTTTATCAAATTCATAATGACACGACCTTAGATTTGAGTGTGGTGCTTTTCTGTTATTTTGCTAAATGTCCATTTATGTTTTACCCATTGCCTCTGTGTTCTTGTTACGTTTTGTTATTTGAGCATTGCTTCCTTGTTTTCTGTTGTATTTAGTTACATATACATTGTGTATTGTCTGTAGCTTTACTTCCGGTTTTATTTTGTAATTTTGGAGATTGGGATTTTTGTCTAGCTTTGTTTCCTGTCTGCCTTGATTCCTAATGTGGCTCAACAGTGATTAATTGCCCTGCCTGCCAATATGTGTGGTTTGACCTTGTATATATTGCACTCAGTTGTGTTCAGTCCTTGTGATGTCGTTTTCATGCTGAGTGTTCTGCCTCATGCTCCGTTTCTCTGGACTATTCCATATTCTGTTTGGATTATTTTGGCCTTTTGTTGGATTAAACACTGTACTCTGCTTCTGTTGGACTATCCATCTGTGTTTGGACTCTTGCCTCATGCTTGGACGTAAGCCTGTTTGTGTTTACCAATAATAAACCCTTTTCAACTGCATCGCCACTGTCTGCATTTTGGGTCCACACTCTGTTTTCCTCTCTCAGCACTCAGCCTTTCTGACACGAGACCTTTATAGGATTGCTAAACTCCTTGTTGTGGGTTTAAAACCAGTTGTTTTGTTTTGGAGAGGCAATGCAAAATTGGGTGATAGATTCCTCATCAGCAGTACTGCGGTGGTCCCCACTGCCTACAACTGTCATCATCAACAATAACAAAAGTGTCAAACTGAATTGTCAAGTGGAGACAAAAGTTGAATCAGTCACAACTAACAACTAAAAACTCAACAAATTGAACCCCAAATTGCCTGCACAGAAAGACACTAGTAATGCACATCACATGACGAAACTGGTACCACACTATATTGCATCCCATTTTAACCCCAAGGTAACACTGATCTATTGACAAACTCCATCCAATAATGCATCACATGTACACCAATCCTCCTTTTTCTTCTAGAAAAAACTCATTTACATAGAGTGTGATCATACATGTCTATACATATAGACATGAGAAATTGGGAAGCACAATGCACACTGATTGCTTTTTCTCCATACCACAAGTTGAATTCATTATTCTATTCCATTGATGACCACAGACCAGTAGGGCTCCTGAGATTAACACATCTGTAGATTGTTATCCTAGCCTTGAAGTTGTCCAACAGAAACATACGCGGAGTCAAGAAAATATGTAGGAACTGAGAAACCAAGCTTGAGAAAGACAGATTGAGACCTCAGGCTAGGCTAGGAAGCTCCAGCATAATTCTGACCATTTTATAATACACTTGTTTCTGGTTATCAATTCTTGACACCTTGAAATTGGCCCTGTTTCATCTTGTCTGACAACGTCATACTGCTCAGCAGGACGCAAGCAACTACTGAATGTGGAGAAAAGTTATAGGATCACTTAAACAAAACAATATTAGTCTTAAGAGTCCCTTTAGTCCAGGGACTTCTGTGGTGACCGTGGTAGTTATACCCATCAAACTTTTAACATGTGGGCTAGGTACTTCTCTAACAAATTTGCACTATGTCACATTTAAAGAAGGCCTTATGTTGGTATAAGATCTATTCTATTGGCACCAGACATGTTCCCCTGCAGATCCACAACCATATGTTTACCGCACCGAATTGACCCTGCCTATATTTGGGAAAGGCGTCCATTTGGGACAGGCCATTAATTCCTTTTGCACAAAACTGAAACTACTATGAAAACAGTTTATTTCAAACAGTATTTATATTACTTGTATAAAAAATGTTATATCAAATACACGTCATTCACTTGATCTAGCTCCGACAAAGGGCTTTTATTGCACTTTTATTTTGTAGGCAGCGAGGTAACAAAAACAACATGGTGCAGGATGAGAGAAGTGTGGCAGAAGTTAGTATACAGAGAGCAATGGACTTAGCATTACACAATGAGTCAAAATTTTTGTCAACTTAATGTACGAACAACTGTGAAATATGGTCATCAAATCTTGAGTTATGGCCAAAAAACAATGTTTTATGAGGTCACATAAAAAAGTTTCCTTTGGATTGCCACAGCATGCAAGTAATGTAGGGCATGCTTTGTGCTTCTCATGTGTTAAGGGAGAGAGAGAGCGGGAGAGAGACAGCTTGGGATTGAAACAAGACAATACAGTAAACTATTTCATAAAATTTAAATTAGTCAAGTAAGTATGCCAATATAAATTTCAAATATTGCTCTATGACAAAACGTGACATTGAAGTCGTTTTGATTGCTTTGATTGACAGCATACC
>JAPMOB010248652.1:0-18217 GCA_029875015.1 Lepomis gibbosus
TGTGTGTGTGTGTGTGTGTGTGTGTGTGTGTGTGTGTGTGTGTGTGTGTGTGTGTGTGTGTGTGTGTGTGTGTGTATATCTGTGTGTATTCTCACTGGGCTGTGTGGGTCTTCTCTGTGCTCCTGAAAGGCTGAGGCGATGCTGTTTTGGACGGCGCTAATCCATTCCTGCAGCTGTCTTTCAGAGTCTGCTTGCAACAAACAGCTCCTACACAAACACACACGCACACATTGTGTTCATCTCATTTCTCGGTAGACAAAACGTGGACAAATTCTCACAACCACCCCCGACCCCTCACGCTCTAATCCACACACTTAAAACTGATGAAAATTCACCAGCATCGCTTAAATACACGTATGCACTAATGCTAAAACGTGCTCGCCCACACACACTCACTTTGACGGGGAGACCACTTCAAAGCAGAATCGTCTCTCATTTTCAGCGCTGGGCTTGACTGTGCAAAGACGCAAGTCCTCCACCACAACTGTAGGCTGGTCCTGAGAAAGACGCAAGCAGGAGAAACATGCAGGTCAGACTGTGTGCGTGTTATTATGCACATCTGTGTGTTTTTATAGATCTCTTTGTTCTATGACTATTCAAGCCTTTTAAGAACAGAGACATTTTAAAAATAGAGACAATTATTTAAAATATACCTTGAATTTCTTCTGATACACCAGCTGATTTTTTTGAATTGAAAACCAACGCCTGGAGCGGAGAAAGAACATGAGAAGGTCATAAAGTCAAGGATTAAGCCTTTAGAAGCATTGCTCTCTGGACATTTGAGTCATTGTAGTGAGATGCACGGACGGAGAGAAGCACAAAGACAGTGCAGCTGTTCTGTGTGAGACATCGACATGGGTAAACTTGTACCTGCTCCAGGTCTTGAAGGCGTTGCTGGCTCTCTTGTAGAGGTAGCCTTCCATGGCGATCCCGTTAGCTGCGTCGGCATTGAAATCCATGATGGAGTCATCGTAGGACACATCCTAAAAATATTTAAGAAGTCACTTGGTGTCACTGAAATGACAGGGGGGTTTAAAAGCTAGTGCTAAAGTTTGTAGCATTGTTTATCTTTTTATTGGTATATTCCTGTAGACTTTTTTTTGAATTGTGGTTTAATTCATGTATTTCTAAGAGATGTATATACACCGATCAGCCATAACAGTATGACCACTTATGACGCTGGTCCTAATGTAGGACTTTGCTCTCAACATGCATAAGCCTCGGTCTGACCTTCCTTGGACCACTTTTGACAGGGACTGACCTCTGCAGACCGTTTTTGTAGAGGCTCTGACCTAATCGTCCAGTCATGACAATTTGGTCCCTAAAATCCTTGCGATTTTCCTGCTTCTAACACATCAACTTTGAGGACAAAACATTCACCTGCTGCCTAATATGTCCCACCCACGGACACGTGCCATGGTAACGAGATAATCAGTGTTTTACACCTCCCCTGTCAGTGTTCACAATGTTATGGCTGATCGGTGTACGTAAAAGTGTTAGTTTTTGTAAAATACCTTTTTCTTAATAGCTGCGTGTCTTTGCTCCATGTCCCTCTTCTCCCGAGCAGAGTTTAGGACAAACTGTGTGTGCTGTTGAGACAGAAACAGACACACAGAGGTCATTCTCCAGATACAAGTATTGATTTTTAAAATATGTATATTATTCCACTCATAATAACTCCCATAATGCATTTCACTTATTGAAGTTTTGGCCATGCCAAAGGATGCCAATATCAACGGTTTTTAAAAGCTCTTATGTATAATATATTAAGCTGGCCGAGTGAAACAGGAAGTGATTAAGTGCTCTGACACATCAGCAGGCTAATTACAAATGTTATGGCTTAAAATCCAGTCAGACTAACATAAGTAATGTATTGACATCCTAAACACTACGACAACAACAATTGAGAATTTGGTGAGAAATTAAAAAATGAGAAGTGCTTTAGAAATGAAAAAAAACTAGTTTTAAACTGAAAGGAGACGACAGTCTGACACACTGTTGGAAATGAATTAAAAGACTGTCGTAGAAAGGTTTCGCTTCTTTAAAGAGATGTGT
This sequence comes from Lepomis gibbosus, assembly GCA_029875015.1. Taxonomy (NCBI): domain Eukaryota; kingdom Metazoa; phylum Chordata; class Actinopteri; order Centrarchiformes; family Centrarchidae; genus Lepomis; species Lepomis gibbosus. Next base: position 2,056 of record JAPMOB010248652.1, read on the forward strand.
TAAAAAGAACTGTTTTAAAAACCTAACCTAATAAATGCATGATTTGTGTACTTTTATCCTTCCTCGTTAACAATAAGCCACAGCGCAGTATTGTTTTACATCTACTGTTTTTACAGATTTAGTAATTTTGTAAATTAATATTTTTATAGTTATATTATTTCTTTATATATTCTATGTTTCTATATTCAGCTCAAACTTTTTATATTTTCAATTTTGTTGTCGTGTTTGATTTATTATAATAATGCTTGAGGATTGCACAATAAAGGAATCTGAATCGAAATCTCTTCTATCCTGCGCCTGTTTCTCCTGTCATATCCTTTATCCTGTCTTTTCTGTCTATTCACTGCACTGAAGGATAACTTTCCCTCTTCTTCCTTTTCCTTTCCTCTCGAACACGTTTGCTTCTGTGAGAAAGACAGTGATGGAGGGAGAATGAGCAAGTTCAGCGCTGGTAATCACTCATGCGGACTTTGCTGCTCAGGAAACAGGAATAAGGAAGCGTTGAACCTCTTCCTACACCCTGTGCCAAACTGAGCAACAACTCTGGTGGTTTCCCTTGTAGAGAGTCAGGGTATTCAGTGTATTACTCCTCAGTCTGTTTCATCTGCTTAGTCTTGTTCCTAGCATTTCCTGTTTAAACAGGAAGAGCTTTGTTGTGGTTTGAACTGGCCAGTGAACGTTGACAAATTCATTTCCTGTCTTAAATTCTTATCATCTAGCAAAAACACTCAAAAATAATACTGCTGATGTTCAACGTTGATGATGCAAAACGTACACACACACACACACACACACACACACAGAGTTGTTCCCCTATCCTTGTGGGGACATCTCATTGACATAATGCATTCCCTGGCCCTTTACCATAACCTTACCCATCACAACTACACGCAACTAGCCCTAACACTAACTGAACTGCAACCTGAACCCTAAAACCATGTCTTAACCCTCAAAAAACAGCCTCTACCCATGGGGACCTCAATTTTTGTCCCCATGGGGTAGCGTGCATCCAGGTTGAAGTCCCTGCGAGGATATAAAAACATGAAACATACACACACACACACACACACACACACACTGAGACGTGTGAAATATTTCCTGTTGTTGCTCACTTTTTCCTGTCACGATGAAAGTGTGATGTCATCTTGTGACTTCTCAGCCCTGCCCCCCCTTTAGAAAGACGCCAACCAAGAACTCGTCTGACGCAACTTAACCAAACAACATTTTGGGTCTTATTACAAAGGCTACAATGTGGCTTATTGTACATAAACATATTTTTTTTTACATTCAACATGTCTTACCAATATCTCGTATTACAGCCACCAACTGTCAAAATCCATTACTTAGTGATTACCAAGATAGTTGGTTGTCTCCCATCAAATACTGTCTGATTGTTTGATTCGAATAACTGACAGAGGCTAGAGGAGTAAAACTAACTCACTAAAAGCAATTAAAAGCTCATGAATTTTAAAAAACACACAAAAAAGCAAAACTTTGCATTTTCCTCTTTCCAATTCCATCATGTCACCTCTGCATCCTTGTATGATATTGCAATACAGAGATCTGTTCATCAAAACATTTCTCCCCAGTAGCCTAGTCAAAACCTCCACAGGTTATGAAAAATATTGTCTAATACAAAAGCTACAGAACTGCTTCTAACCGGACCTTGTGGTCTGATAATTTTGCCTGCAGCTGTTCAAGGGTAAAGACCTCACTTGAGGCTCGCTCAATTTCTATTTTAAGCCAATGTGGAAAAGATTTCTTTAAAATAATAAATGGAAATCTTAACAACTACAATTCCATGACAACTTGGAAAATCTCATTTGCTGATCTGCTGAAGCTCATGTGATATGACTGAATGCTCCAGAGCAGCTACTTATGGAGCTTGAGGTGAGACAGTATTGACAAGTCAACACTATATATTTAATTGGCTTGTCAATAACCAGTTATTCTAACTGTTTTTGTTTTCTTTTAAATGTCTTTCTTGCAACACCCTTAGGATGCTATATTCAGCCTCTTAACAACACTTCAGACAAGACTTTGTCAGACTAAATGTTTCTTTTTCCTGCCCGGCTGTTATTTATTTAGTCAGTATTTGCGCCGAACCAGTTCTGTCCTTGAACGCCTTGTTAGCATCGCTACAAGATTTTCATAGTCAATACAACTGTGACGAAGGAAATGAAATCAATCAGGCAAGCAATTACCTCTTCATTCAGTTTTCTTCGATACTCGTCCAGTTCTGACAGAGACTGGTGGCCATGTTGGAAGAACTGGGCCTGGGCCTCCATCAGCGACAACATCTGACAGAAAGCATGAGAAGGCAGAGCTTTTTTTAACAATTCCAGCAAAAAGGCATCAGGACACACATTAGACATTGTTACCCACAGGGTTTACATGCTTCCAGTACAGTTCACATGTTTAAACGCCACGTATTTGCAAAAGCAACTAAATAAACTTAAAATGGGTCAATGTGAACTCACTGCCATCAAAATGTCTGTTTTCTTCTTGGCCTCAATGACATTAACCTACAACAAAAAGGAAACAGCGGTTAGAGACAGTGTTCATGTTTCCATAACCAAAAAAACTCACTGGCCAGTTAAACCACAAGTCTGGAGAAAAGCCCCGAAGCAAACCTGTTATCATTCAAAACCGAAAAAGCACAACTATAATTAGACGTGCTGCTGTATATTTTATGCAGGGTGTTTTTGGTACCTGGATGCACAACTTGACTGACTTTTGTAAATGGTGTTGTTTTTATTCTCACATTATGTGGTCGAAGTGGAACCTGTATAAGCCTGTTTTTATTCACACACACACACAAGTGCAGGTTAATGAATTAATACTGCAACATTATTATCCCGGAGGAAATTTGGTTTGCATGCAGGCATTAAAACACAGGTCACAAGAAGTCAAGGACATAAAAGCATTAAAACATTCAGTGTATATAAAAATAAATAAAACAAAAACCAAGAGACCAATACAGAATAAAAACAGCAGCAAGCAATAAATAGAAACACTGCTACCATCCTGTTCATAAAAGTGATAAAATTAAGACCAATGCCAAATATAGAGATCTCAAAAAAGTCCAGTTTGTGGTGCAGGTGTGAGATTCAGTCTTTCAGTGGCTACCGGAAAAAAAGAGAGCCTAAAGCGACTCTATTTTTATTGTTACAGTTCAAGATAAAAAATATAAAAGTGGCGAAAAGTACAATTTTTACCTGCAAGACGTAATCCAGGGCCGTAGACCGAAAGGTTTTGCGCGCGTTGAGCAAAGCATTGCTCGCCTCCTCCACTTCGTGTTGTTTCCCCCGTGGGGCCTGAGCATTCCTCACCAGCGCCCCCTCCAGGCATTCACTGCCACGCTCAAACTCCTTGCGCACATCCTTGAACCGGCGAACATCCCTGAGAGTCAGGAAGGGAAGGAAAGAGGCATTTTCTTTGTAAGATTTACTTGCGTATATATATCCCTTTCATCCTTGTGACGTCACAGGGATGAAAGGGAAGCGGCTGGACTACAAACGGTGTATTTTCAGTCAGTTCAGAGCAGAGTTTTCTGAGGGAGATGGGAACTCCCTTTAGGCTGGACTTTGGGCTTTTTCACTTTGCAAACCTATTGCATGCACAAAAAAGGTATGTAACTCAATAAAGGAGAGGGAAAAGCCAAAAAGCATAATACCACCTCTTTAACACTTTGACATACATTAAGCATTGACAGACTGTGCACATGGGGGTTGGTGGTAAATGCAGTTGTTGTTATGTCATGTATTATTGAGTTATTTGTGTGGTATTACATTGTTTAAATTCACGCTGCAAACTCTGCAAGCTCAGAGAGTTAAACCACATTCAAAATGTGTCACTGGTTAAAAATCCAGCTAACCACTGTTGTCTCATGCTATGAGACATCCTCTCTCCCATCTAATCCACCGTGTCGTTCCCTCTAATAAGAGCAGACAAAGTACGAGGAGGAAGGAAAATGAAGGATCATAACCCTCTAATATTTTTTTCATGTGGTGTGCTAATGGTTCCCAGACATGCAGGAGAGTGACTCATTGTGAAGAAGATGGCTGACTGGATGAGCTACACTGTTGCTGGTGGTGAGAGGCACCAAACATAAAAATATTTGATGAAATAAAGGGAAGGTCACCAAAGCAGCTCACTCACTCTTTGACAAAGTTCTGTAGCTTTGTCTTGACTGCCATCTGCGTGGTCTCAATCACTTCCTAAAAAGGAGAAAGGAGACAGAGACACATAGTGTGAACACAGAGAGCTGTTAAATGTCAAATGTTATGTGTTCAACAGCGTGCTGCGGCCTTGTTTGACCACGCTACCACACACTGGGGCTGATAAGCGTCACGACCAGCATGGAGATTTGGGTGCAAAGACAGTAAGTCAAAAGGCCCAGGCCGACAGACAGACCGACATACATACAGATAGAAAGACAGACTCACCCCCTGCGCGTCCAAGATGATGGACAGCTTTTTGGAAAATTTGTCCAAACAATCCTGCAGGACAGACATCTTTAATTAGAATAATTTTAATCTATAACACCAATCTCGGTATGGTAGTTAGAGTGCAGATTGTATTCTCAGGTTCTGCCCAATCCATTTAGTCCCACTGAAACCCCTTTCTTTGAGTAAATGTGGTATAATCTGAGTGTAAAAATGAGAAATAACAAGAGTGCATGAATAACTCCCTGACGACTGTGCTCCTCTCACCTCCATCATCTTGTCCCCGGAGCAGTGGTGTCCCAGCTCCCGGAGGCCGTTGACGAAGCTCTTGCTGGTCTGGCAGTACACCCTGCCTGCGTCCAGCATGGCCTGGCATTGTTTCACAAGCTGGATGACACAAACATACAATTTCTATACTGAATACTCAAAAAAGAGACACTCGAGGTGACTAACGGCTGGTCATTAACAGTATGAATAATTAAACGTAATGGAGGATTTATTCCAGGAGTCCATGCATTAAGGCAATGAAACAGCCAGAGTAAGAGGTTATTCGAGCGTAATTACTGCGCATGCTGAAAATAACCTCTGGCTTCTGTTAAATACTTTCTGGAGCTCATTAAACTGCATTAGAGAAAGAACATTACTGGATTTTACAGGCTGGATTTAGATTTTGAATAGTGAGTTTTATGATTCTGAAAAAGCTAATAACAATATATCACTAATATGTTATTCTACAAAAACATATAAAACAGTTCAGGGCTTTTTTTGTACTGACGCAAAACATTCACATTTCACTGATTTAAAAGATGACAGTTGCTGTAGGCCTATACAAGATTACATTTAGAACTGTCACACTTTAAAGCAAGTTATTTACAGCAACAATACCTGGAAGCAGAACAAGCTGTAAACACAACATTGACATAAAATTACTACGGTTGTATTAGCAAACATTTCCCTATTTACACATCCAGCAGGCGCAGAGCAACTTTAGCGTTTATTTAGAGTCGTGTTTCTGGCTACCTGACAAATGTCCAATATTCACTCGTCTTTTAGCTTTTTTTTCAGTCTCCACCACCTCCTGAGGGAAATATCTGGCTCTTAAGCTGCTAAACGCTCCACTATGATCACAAGCTAGTTGCTTTTAGAGCGTTTAGCCTGTGAACGACAACGAGGAGAGGGGTGAACGTGAACCAAACAGTAACATTGTGGACCAAAAAGCCAAACCAAATAGCTGAAACATGCTACAGAGCTTCATAGAGCTCATGGGAACTGCAGAGTTGGTGACTTGTGGCTAATGTTGGGAAATTTCAGATGGATATTGCTGTGTAACTGACATTTCAGAGTCACTGACTACTTTATGACTCTTTGCCTCTTGAGCCACTTTTAACACTACATTTTAGCGTTTACCACATTATCTTGTATTTGCTGCTTGTGGCCACAACAGTCCATCTTCAGCAACAGCAAAAGTAACATAGGTTCCTTTTACTTGACATCTCCCTCACTCTTCAGTTAGCTTTACTGAACATGTTAGCATTGGGCAAAGCACACCTTTATGAGGTCTAATCACCAGGAGTACGTGAAAACACCTGTGTGGATGTGACTGCACCGTTAATATACCACAGTTTCTTTTAGCTTATCCAGCATTTACTCATGCTGATAGATTTGATAAGACATTTTGACATTCAACAGGAGCATGGTAGTTTTATGTACTTGAGTTTTTCCATTTTATGCTACTTCTACTATTTTTTACAAAAAGACATGTTATTTTAACTCCACTACATCTGATCAGATAGCTTTACTAGTTTTTGTTTTTTTTAGATTTTACATACGAAATATATGTATTACAAACAGCAGTATGTACAAAAGTTAAAACTAGCTACACCTGGACCACAACATTAAAATGGTATATATGCAATAATGTATCAGAATCCAATAATGTAATAACATAACTCAAACACAACATAAGTATTTTTTGCTGCTCAAAGTTGTACTAACATTTTGAACAGTATGAATGTAGGACTTTTACTTCTAAATGACTGGTTCACTGGCTAGGATCTGGCTATTTCTTCTAGCATGGTCTAAACATTTATTCAAGTCTTTCTAATCTGTCTGCATATCAGGCATGTTAGAGCATGATACCATGCAGCATGGTAGGCTATCAGAACATCGAAGAACTGAAAAAACAGGATTACTTCTTATATCACAATCAAAACGTCCAGTGTGAGGAAGGAACTTTCTCTTTCTTTCTTACACATTAAAATCAGAGTTTATTAGCAAAAGACTGAGCAGCAACACTGAAACAGGGAAGGCGTCAGTTTTTTCTGCTCACTTCTTGCCTGAAGGTCTTGAACCCAGTTAGACCAGTTTCTTCTAAATCCCTGCATCTCCCCAGTGCGACACATAAATCACTCACTTTTATGAGTGTGCAGGGAAGGTTAAATGAGCCAAGTGCTTTGTCTGGCACTTCTGGTATATTTCCATGTTGTTTCTTTATAAACAGTACCAGAGATTCACAAACATCACAGAGTGACACAGCATTATGATCTTGCTTTTTCAGTATCATCAAGGAACAGAAACGCAACATGTGACCTGTCTATCAGATTAATAGATCTGAAACTGTTACGCATGCACACAAACACCCAAATACACAATAGGGAATATGTGTTATCATATGGAAGCAGAACAAACTAGTAGTTTTCTCTGTTGTAGGACAATACCATGGGGAAGCAGCACCTGCAGTTACTTCCTGCTCACTGTCAGGTGAGATATACCTCAACCGCCGCCCACCTCTCACTTCACAGCCTGTTCACATGATGAGCATGTGTCCAACAACTGATGCCTGTGTGTGTGTGTCCGAGGGAACATTTTTGAAAGTACAGCTGAGTAGTAGAAAGTAGAAAGTAGAGTGAGATAAAAGTGTGTGTAGGTGTAAGCGCGTGTATCTCACCTTGTCTAATCGCGTCTCGAGTTCACTCACATCACTTTGGACCACTTCGATTTCAGCCCTGAAACACACAAAGTCACACACAAAGAGCTTCGTGTCACTAAAAAAAATAACACATGAACCCCAGTGTGTCCTAATATTTACATTACACTTTATAGAGAGGAATCAGTGTCACGTTATGTCAATGTGACAAATGTTTACTCAATTGATTTATTAATTTAATGATTAGTCATTTGACAGAAAACCTATTGACAAAAAACACAATAATTTCATTGACTCATTTATTTAGTCGAAAATATGACAAACATGCACGTTTCAAACTTATCAAATTTTCACTTTACCATCCCTGTGAATCTAACTACTTGTGTAATATTTTTATATAATATAAATTTTTATGTCATGTCGTTTAGCGAATACAGTATTTCTATCAACTCATATTCCCCATGTTCTTGCATCGCATGCATTTTAATTTTTAGCTAACAGTGTGGCATAATGATATTACTTTTTTTAACTTTTATGTTTCTTTACAAAAAGTTATAGTGTCTTTTTATTTTTTGGACTAAAGGGTTATGAACAATAACTTAAATCTTATTTTTTTCTTTTAAGGTGACTATCTGTCCAGGGACTACAGATGAGTGCATTTAAAATAAGATAACTTTATTGTCTGTCATGGAGTAACACAAATTGTCCTTAGAAAAATGCACATTTAAAAAATTGAATATCATCAACAGATCAGTCAATAACAAAACAACTAGTTGCAACTTTCTTTAGTATTCGTCATCGTCAATTATGAAAAACAGTCACTTAACTCATTTAAGTAACTATGTTGCATAAACATGTTTTCAGGGTTTAAAGTAATGGTTGTGACGCAACTTTAATTTTCCATTGTTTTCTTTTCATTTATAATTTGTAATTTATCATTTGACCCTGATTTGTCTCCATAACATTTCACCTCAGGCTTTCAAATAAATCTGCACGTACAGCGCTGTGTATTCAGTGAATGCTTCAGTGAAGCTACAGCACTCATGGCTGCATCGATACAGCAAATGTAAAATTCCTGGGCATCTTCATCACTTCGCTGTAATTCAGCATGACACATCTGGTATTTTTAGAAACCTGAACTCTTGGGCAGCAGTTCAAAATAAAATATGAAGAGCATTGTGGAGATGTTTTGCAGGCCTGCAGAATGGGCCCTCTTTTAAGTATTTAGACTGTAAAAGCAAATCTTCTGTTATACTTGTTGCTCATAATGGATCAATAGTCCCTACAGGCTTCTGAGTACAAGAGCTGGCCTCCTCAAACCTCTCTCACACAAGTCCTGTGCATGGCTAGTTTGTCAGTTTTTGGTGTAACAGCCAGTGTCTTTCGTCTCTTCTCATACCAACAGCTCAACCATGTGGTTTCCGCTGCCTTCCACCAACAGTACAGAGATACAGAGAGACAGAGAGAGTGAGAGAGAGAGAGAGGAAGAAGAAAAGAGAGGCTAGACTGAGTGAAGAGAGGAGAGCCTGGACAGACAGTAACTGTTTGTGTTTCTCTGTTTGAATCAAAGTCTGAGGTCATGTCCTCTTGAAATACAACCAAATGAGAAGTCAGCTAAGGAGGAGAGTGAAAGAAAAATGAGAGGAAAGGACAAAGAGGAGGCCTGAGGAAGATAAAAAGAGGCACATGCTTTTCACTTCTCTCTGAATTAGCGTCACATTCTCTAGGATGCATGCGAGACAGAGAGCAAATTAAGACAGAGCTAAAGCTGAGTTTCCGCCGTGGTTGTCCCCACAGAAAACTTGCTTCCTGTCTCTCCTGTTGATCACCTCTGCACATCTCGTCTCACTTCCTGTTGCCCTCCCACACCAGCGTTACCGAGCAACAGGAGGCAGCACATTCTGAGTGGCTGTCCGGAGTTTTTTTTTTGCTCTCTGCCTCCTGTGTTTTCTGTCACTTTCTCTACTTATGTGTTTGATTGACTATATCTGTGAGCCTCCCTCTATCCCTTCCCTTCGCTTCACTTCGTTCCTTCCTCTCCTCTCTGTCTGACATGAGACCTCGCCGCAGCAGCTGCCACAACTCAAACTTTCCACCACGGTGCAGGCCTCATAAATTCAATATGAGCTGAGAGTCTAGATTGAAAAATGCTATATCAGCTGGAAGACATGACACCAGCCACTGCAGGCAGGGTGCCAAAAACTGAGGGCACACCCAAATTCTGCCAAACTCTCTAGAGCTACTTGCAAAACCAATTTAACTATACTTCCCTTTTGACCAGATGTTGAGACTGTGTTGAAAGAAGATTGATAGCAGACACGCAGAAGAGCTACTGACAGCACGGTTAGGAAATTTTAAAGCTGTCATTGAGGTTTATAATGGCTTTTAATGATCTAGTACGTGGGTATTTGTATAAGTGATGTAAAGAAAGTTAGATTTTTACAATACCAGAAAAAAACACGAGTTAAGTGATCAACAGAAATCTGTGGGAGAGGGATGCTGAATGTCAAAATTGAATTTCAGCTTCCTGTGGGTTCAATGACACATCAAAATGCAGCCCCCAAACAGCAGCATCGGAGCAGGGTTCTTCAGCCCTGCAGGCCTGCCTGTAGTGTCTTGTTTCTTTCATTGACCCCAAACACTTGCAGTGGCAGGACATGGCTTGACCTCAGACCCAGAGGGACTGCTGAACGGCAGTAATTACAAAACATGAAACGCTTTTACGCGCAGAGAAAGTCACTTTTGGAGTCTGACAAGCCACTAACATGAGGATGTGGCAGCATAGACGTTCAACAAGGAATATAATTAAACTGTGTACTGCTTTTATCGGGATAACTGGGTTTATTCTGCTTTTCTAGACAGATTTTAAACTTTTTTTGGTGTTTTGCATTTTCAGCCTCATTTTTCATTGACTACATCACGAGTAAAGCACAGGTGAAACTCTTACCTGAAGCGTGGGGAGTCCTTCAAACACTCCTCAAAGTCGAGCTTGACTGTCATTCCTCCGTTTAGTTAGTAGATCAAACACAAAACAACAATATAGACTCCTTTAAATCCTCTTTTGGGACTGGAGGCGGACAGGGTCAGCCTAACAAGTAAAAACTAAATCTTCTCGGGGTTTAACGCTCCACATCGGCAGCTCGACTCATTCTTCTGGTCGGACGTTTTCTTTCACCGGTACAATTTGTATTCCTCCCGCAGCTCGCCCTGTTTACTCCTTTCTATTGAAGGGGGGACACCGTGTGCCTGGTCTGAAGCTCCTCTGTCGCACATCCGAGCCAGAAGGCGACTTGTCACCGCTTATGAATGAACGCAGGGAGATGTTAGTCGCTTGAAACCTTTTAAATCCGGGAAGTAAAAAAAAAAGAAGCAGATTGGTCCGTGTGCCGGGGGAGAGGATGCTGCAGAAAGTTCCCTATCCTTACTGATTAATACAGATCGATATTCCCATATGAATAAGATGTTTATTCCCAAGGGTGCCGACTGGAATACTGCTCTCTTTCTCTCTCTATCTCCACACACACACACCGCACACACGCGCGCACACACACGAGGTCCAACCCCCAATCTCACTATTTCCGGGTTTCTTACTTATGGCAAATTGTGGCTTTGAGTTGGGAAACTGCACAAAATAGACTAAAAAGTCTCTAATATACTTTTTGGTCTACATCTATTAGTTTGCATCATCATATAAAAATATGAGAGTCTCACTGGCTATAATCTAATATGTGATATTATGACAGCAGGCCATGTGGACATTTTCTCCCTCTCATTTGGTTTTTCCAGTTGCTGTTTGTGTATTCCCCTTTTCAGTTACTGCTACGTGTAGGCCTACGCTTCACTTGCGGAGAGACTGGGTGTGTATTCTTGTCTGGCAACCTTTTTTTGTTTGTTTGTTTTGCTTTTGGTGAGTGAAGTGAAGAAGACAGCCTATAAGCTAATAAGCCAGCCTCTGTGAAGGAATTCAATGTATGGAAGCCCATACCTGCCAAGAAAGGTATAAAAATAGACTAGTAACACACATAATTTAAACAACAATAGACCTACTCATGGTAAATTTAAATTGAGATTTACGAAATTATGAGATTGTGAGTTAAAGTTTTTAAAGGTGAAAAGTAGCCTATACCAAAGTAAAAAATTACAAGTCAAAACTCTCATATATTAGGTTAAAATCAAGCCTCACTAAATAAAAAAGTTCAAAATACTAAGTCAAAACTACGGGGAAGCCAAAATTATGATTTAGTTATGTAGAAACTATGAGATAGTAGGCTAAGTCAAAATAAGACCTACTAAAGCAGAATGTGAAATACTATATAAAAGTAAGACTAAGTCAACAACTTTACTTTTTTTTCTGGCAGTAAGGGTCTTTTGTAATTCCCAGATCTTACAAAAAAAAGACAAAACAATCAATTTCAATGTGTTGGGCAATATTAAATAAGCAATTTCCCCTTTGCCATCATCACCACAGGCTGGTGCAGCCAGACAGCCTGAAGCCTGTGGTTGACTGGTGAGCAGGGAGGTGTAATTACAGCTAATCAACAGGCTTGTCTGTCTGTGCTAGTTATTTCTGAGTGTTGTGTTGCAATGCACAAACAGAACACAAATCTATCTATCTATCTATCTATCTATCTATCTATCTATCTATCTATCTATCTATCTATCTATCTATCTATCTATCTATCTATAATAGGATGTGTGCGGCTCCCCCTGCTGATCAGAAACAGTCACTGCAGGGCTTGCAATGCTTGGCTCATCTAACAACAATGTTACTTGTTTGGATAATTTTCTTCCTGCAATTTGGTTCATGCTGCAGATGATAATTTTTTCCCTGAGTCCATCAGTCACATGATCTCAGTGGCCTACTGTGACGCCTTCACTGACCACCGCACTGGTCACACTGTTACTGTCTGTGTGCCAAGGAGTGATCACTCTCACATATCTTCACAGACGTCACGGGAAGGGCGTAGTTTGGTCTGTTTCGTTGCTAAGAAGCTTCATCAAAATAAATAGTCCAGAAATGCTCTCTCAGGACAAAGAGCTTTGTAATAAGCTGTATTTAAAAACGTGCCACTCACAAGAGGTCCGTGGGAAAACTTGACGGCCAAAAACAAACAGATTTATAGAAAGACAAAAACTGTAGCCTACTTTATATAATATACAATTAAGAATCTCGCGTAGCTTTCCATAAACTTTAAATTTACCGTTATAGTCATCGAAACTTTGCTATGTCTTGCATGTCCCCTGCTGTCCCTATCTGAGCGCTCTCAAAATAAGCGGTCCTTTCCAGACCTCGCTGGAGCGTCAGGAGCGCAGCGCTGCGCCACGAATATCAACGGGGGCGTAAATGGCGCAGTCAGACAGTCGTTTTTGTTAGGGTGAGAAAACGGTTGTCAGACGATGTCAAACTTGGCTTCCCGACAGGCTCTTGCATGTCTCTGACAGGAGATTCCCTGCGCATCTGTCCAAGTGTCAATCCTCACAGATTTTCAGGTATTGTAGGATTTTCAAAATAAAGGCCCTTTGAACAGACTTTTGACAGTCCAGTAAGGGCTTGGCCTATCCATCCACATGACTGTGTTGTAGTAAAAATAAACTGCACCACACAGATTAACCTGCTCTGTCTGGGCCCCCATTATCCCTTTGATCAAACGTACATTTGTTTAAGCATATGCAGCATGTAAACAAACTGTAATGTCAACTGGATTATTAAAAGTATTGGAACTAGATTTTAGGGACACCTTGGTGACTGAGGGGTTAAAGTACTAACAACAAAACCACATCATCCTGGGTTCATATCAGGCCAACGACCTTAGTTATCACATTCCCCATCTCACCATCTCTCCACTTATTTCCCGTAATCTCTTTACGGTCAGCTATCAAATAAAGGCACAAAAATTGCCCACAAGACAGACTACATTTTTAATACATCAATCTACAGCCACCTTAAGGTCCCCATCATTTAAGTTTATATTCTGCTTTTCTGGTACATGTTACTAAACACAAAGTTGTTGCTACACAGACACGTTGGTGTCTTTGTGGCCCCCTGGGGGTCTGGGGCCCTGGGGGCAAATGTCTGCTTTGCTTGGTTTGTAATCCAGCCTTGGTATTTCACAAAGCAGATTAAAAACAGGCCAATCAAAATCAGGCATTTCTGAATAAACAAACAAATAAATAAATAAATAAATACAAGATTCACAACATTCATTAGAGCCTTTTGTGAAGCTTTCGGTCACATCTTATGTTTTCCTCAACACTCATTTTTTAAGCCAGCCTGGAGAACCTGGAGAAAATGGAAATTATAACATCTACGTTCCAACTGGGGCAAACTATTTCTGCAGTTAGAGATCATAATACAAGAAAAAGCTCCAAAAGCAGCTGCTAAGTGGACCTTTGTTTAGTTAACAATTAAAAATAAACCTGTAAATACATATTTTCCCTAATATAACTGGGACATTTATTCATTATCTCATTTATGTCAAAGTAATGATTCACAGAATACACACAGAGATACTGGAAAATACCTTGACCTACAAACAGTTTGATGAGGTAACCAGCGGTTATATTGGAACAAATTTTTAAAGAAACAGGCAACCTAAAAGTAAAAGTGACCGTTATCTAAAGCGTCACCTGTCACTTGCTCTTACTTTGAAGTAAATCTCTAATGCTTCCGGCGTGCGTGCAGCTCCCTGTGCCTGGCTTGACGCGCCTCTCCTCCGCGTAGTCTCGCATTTTGAGGGGCGAAGCCGCATAAAAGCGTTTCCACAATGCGGGCGTGAAGTGCTCCATGTAGTAAACGGAGGGGGATTCAGGAGGAGGACAGCGGAGGGTTACCGGCTTTTCACCGAGCCTGCGTGCCAGGAACCGGGAGGGAATAAAATGTCGAACCGAAAGCACCGGGACAACCAGGAGATCTGCGCCCGCAAGGTCCGTGAGCTGGCCCAGTCCGGAGTAAACAAACACTGCTTCGAGTGCAACCAACCCGGAGTGACTTACACCGACATCACGGTGGGCAGCTTCGTCTGCACGTCGTGCTCCGGAATGCTGTGAGTAAAAAAAATAAATAAAAACCCTGCCGCGCCTCCTGGGTTTATTTACTGCACGTTTTAGCATCAGTGCGTGAGGAGGACCAACAGATACTGATAGAAAGCAGTAGATTAAAGAAGTACCAGGCCCTTAGGTTGCACCATGCACCACCCAGAGCCAGGTTTACAGCGTGTTATTGTATTTTTTTCAGCGTTAACAGGGAGTGTTGATGCGGTGCAACAGCCAAACGTTGATTTACGCGTCACTCTCTCTTTCTCTCTCGTGCGTGTCTCTCCCAACAGCTTCATAAACGAGAACCGCTAGTTGGTCATTTTCCAGCTCTGAGTTACGGTTCATTTCGTCATGGTGCAGGTTTGACACTGCCTCTCTCTACACCCTCTCTTTCACTCTCTCTCCCTCTCTCTCTCCAGGCTCCTCTCCGGTTGTGGGCGCACGCGTGTGTGTGTGTGTGCGCGTGCGCGTTTGCTTGCGTGTGTGCGTGCGTGCGTGTGCGGTCACATTTTGTTAAGCATGTTCAGCCTAGTCCCAACACTCCCCGGGAAGACGGTTTCAGCACTTTATTGCGCAATCCTGCACACGTACAGCAGTGTCCCACTTTGTGTGTCCCCCATCCAACACCACCACCTCCCAGCATGGAGACAATAAGAGGTTCTGGACCAGAGGTGTGGACTTGAGTCACATGATTTGGACTCCAGTGAGACTCAGGTTACAGTTATGTAAACTTTAGACTGAACTTGACAAAATCAAAGAACACTTGCAACTTCACTTTAACACCAATGACTCTGACTTCACTTGAACTTGACCCTTTTGATTTGAACTGACTTGACACCTTCCCCAAGTCCAAATATAAATTATGATATTTAAAAAGCGCATCAATTTAGGCCTTTTGAATCTTATTTTAATCTTGCTTACGATTTTGGCTTCCACCAATTATAAACACATTACACACATTATGCACATTATAACTCCTTTAGGACTTGAGACCGGACTTGCCTGTCTCGACCGGTCTGGACTTGGACTTGACTTGGGACTTGTAAAACATTGACTTGGTCCCACCTCTGCTGGATACTGAAACACACGTTTATCTGTCACAAGTGTGTGTGTGTGTGTGTGTGTGTGTGTGTGTGTGCGCATCCATGTGTGGCGCCTCTTTCACACCAGTTCTGCCCTTAAATTCACAGTCACGTGTCAGATGTTTGCTCTCGCACCTGCTGTGTCCCCTCGAGGCGTCTTTAATATTTCTGCCCCATTTTACTTTCTCTCTACTCTGTGTCCCAGGAGAGGCCTCAATCCTCCCCATAGGGTCAAGTCAATCTCCATGACAACCTTCTCCCAACAGGAAGTGGAGTTCCTCCAAAACCATGGCAACGAGGTGAGTGACATCCACAAGTCCTGGGCTCCAAACGTGAGCTCAGAGGGAGGGCGCTAGATGAGCTTAAAGGCCGGACTTGAGGCAGCACTTTATAGTGATAAAAATGCATTTAAATGATTTTTTTCTTGTGTCATTGACACTTGTAAAGTCATCCAAGGTCATTAGTCCCAGTTCTTTTGGTATAGGTTTTAAACTGCACTGTCTGATTCTGATGCTGAATATGAAACGTCCCTCATGGCTTTTTTTGGAGGAGGAAGAATGCTACAGCTCACAATGTGCCAAGAAACTAAAGGACCAGCACTGTGTGTCCCACCCAAACCACAATCTAGTTCCTGTGGATGTGCGTGTGTGCATGTGTGTGTATGTGTGTGC
>JAPMOB010248653.1:0-15191 GCA_029875015.1 Lepomis gibbosus
GTGGGTGGGCACGTTCGCTACGCAAATTTGCATATAGTGGTGTCCCATTTCATAGGGAAAGATCTTCACCCCACTTTCCTCATCGACGGGACTTTACTGTCGAGGGCACTCAAAACCAAGTGGAAGTTTTAAGGGGGAGAAATGGGACGGGGCCTATGGCTGCTTGTGGTGCTCCAGCATTGTTATGTGAGCTTATATTCTTAGATTCCAGAAGAGGAGAAAGCCATGAATGTCACAGATTTTGCTGAATTCAGTTGTTAGGAAAAATTACCTCCCACAGTCCCACAGAATACATAGAAAGTACAGAGGGGACGTGTGTGCAAGTCTGCCATTGTGTGTCTTGAGGTGCGGCTGAGCAGTAGGGCAGTCACATTGCAGGACCACACTGTTGACGTGCTTCTACATTCATCTGTTTCTGATTTTTACCCCTTCAGATCAATGCTGAAATTGTGTTCATCTTTCATCCCTGCACACACAGCTGGAACTCTTGCATTAATCTTTGCCACAGGACAGTGAGTGAGTCTGACTGAGACCTTCAAACCTATGATTGCTTTCCTCTTGTCTCTTTATCTCCCTCTATCTCGTCTCTCCCAGTCTTTGTCTGTGCCCACCCTAACCAGTTTTGTTTTCCCTTCCTCTGACCTTTAATCTCTCTCTGCCTTTTATCCTCTTGTTCTCTTCTTCTCTCACCATCCTTTCCTCTTCCTTCTTCCATCCTCTGTCTCTCTCTTTCTTTCTTGCTTTCTGTCTGCCTTTTTCACTGTTCTACTCCGTCTCACTGGCCTAAGACAGATAGTGCTGTCGAAAGAAGGCAACAAAGCCAGTGGTCAGCAAATCTTCTGTCTGCATCGATGTGTGTGTGTTTGTGTATGTGGCACAGTGCTGGATACAGGACAGGAGAGTCATCCGCTTTCCTGTCACAGCTTGTGACCCAAAAACCATGAGTGAGGTCCAGTCGATAGCTGGCTAGGTGCCTGCTGCAGGGAGAGAGGCGATGGATGAGATCTGGACATAATTGCATCATCAGACAATATGGCAGCAGTGGCAGGGCAGGGTTCAGAAGCTTACTGTCAAATGTACTCCCA
The DNA here is from genome assembly GCA_029875015.1 of Lepomis gibbosus. Classification (NCBI taxonomy): domain Eukaryota; kingdom Metazoa; phylum Chordata; class Actinopteri; order Centrarchiformes; family Centrarchidae; genus Lepomis; species Lepomis gibbosus. The sequence continues at coordinate 1,086 of JAPMOB010248653.1, forward strand.
TTATAGATGATTCCTTACTGATTTCAGAGTACTTTCAATTTTAATGCAAATCTTTCATAACTTAGTTGAATTTATTATGATTACTAGTTTTGCATTGCTTTAAATTAAGTTAAATTAAAAGCTATAACTTTCAATGAGGTGTAATTTGAATAATGTTATCCTAATCCCCTATCAAACTTTCTAAACATTATTATTTCAAGATTAAGAACTTGGTAGTATAATATTAATCATTTATGCAGTAATAATAAGAATGAATGTTCATGATCACTGTCTCACAATAAAAGACTGTAACGTGACTATCATGTGACATGATTCCACTGCCCTGCAACTTTTGTTTTGTTGTGAGTCAGATCACTGTCTTTTCCTAACATCTAACTCTTCTTCACAATAGATTTGGATGGCAAGGCAGTGAAAAGTGTGGGTCAAGCTGCCAGGATGTGTATGTCCACTCAGTGAGAGCAGCCAGGACACAGCTGGAGCTGTCAGAACTAGTGATTTAATCAAATGCTGAGGGATCCACAGCTGTATCTAGTCACGGAGGAGAGAAAAGAGACACAACTAAGAGGTAAACAAAGCATAATATAACAAACAGAATCTCAGAGCAAAGGTGATGTCATATTTCAAAATGGCTGCCACAGAATATTTAACAAATAAATAGGTCTTTTTTCGCTTTGATTCTTCAGGATGTAGAAGCGCTCATTTGGCAGGCATATGGGGTCTGGGTCCAACCCAATAGTGACATTTCTTGCCAAACTGCCTGTGGCTCTTACATGACCAGGGTTACATGAACCTCTCCGCCAAAAAGCCATTATTTTTCTGAAGTGTGATCTTGTTTTTGCTAAAATTACCAGAATATTTTTTGCTTGTGGTATCTGCCAAGTAGTATTTATATTCTGAACTGTATTTCTTGTTTTAATTTCTTTTCTTTCGCTGTGTTTGCTATGCTGAAAGTCATACTACATCTTCAATAAAGTGGCTGCTCAGAATTAGGATCAAGATTTTAAGAAGGGTTGCCCTGATGTTTGTAAGACCTGCACTTAAGGGGAACAAAAGCCCATGCAGACAGAACAGTGTCTGGCGCCACACTGACACTGGTAATCATATCTTACCACATAAACTCCCCATACATAATTCCAAGGCAGATTTTTTTCTCATGCTCTAGTAATCTGGTTAAATAATTTGGGATTACATTGCCTCAACTGCACACCAGTAAGGGGATCAGCGCTCTGCCCATGAAATGCCCTCTGTTGTGTGATACAAAGGGCATCTCAGTTGGCCTGTATTTGCAGTCTGGATAATCTCCCATTGGCTTTAGCAACAAACGCAGGCATGGTTTCATATCTGGGAGGCTAATAGGGCTTTTTACTACACCCCCCAGGCTGAGCAGTGACTTTGACACAGACAATTTAATCAGGAGCAATCACGCTGTGATGCAAACATAGGTTGGTACATTCCTTGGCTTTTAATTTGCATCTTCAGAAATGACACCATAAAGTAGTGTAAGACAAAACAACAAATTTCTCATTTATAAGCCTTTGTAAGGCTTATTAAGACTCATGAATCTTATTGGTAGTAGAAGCACACAAAATGACAAATTAACAACTCGTCAACAACGTGGGGCAGGCTAAACACGCTGCTGCTGAAACACTTCCAGTGTGAGTTGACATCATGCAGAAGATGGACAAAACTGCGGAGCAGCTGTCACCTATGTTGGTTCGGCGGACGCTGAGTGGGACCGTTACAGGAGGCTCATGGTGCTTGTGATAGTTGAGCAAGTCCGTCATACAAGGATGATAACGAAATTAATTTGTAATATGACTGTTTAAAACGGGTCAGATGCGCTGTAGAATTAACCTACATTTTTAAATCGCAGTCTTCACAATAAGCTTATTGTGTTTTTCAAATTTCAGTTTAATTTGAAAATGATTAATCATTCAGCCCAATCATCCAACCTGTCACCTTATGTGTAATATTTTTATTCCACTTAGAGTATATATTTTTTGACTAACAAAGATTCATATTTTTAAAAGGGCTGGGCAAGTTAACACGTTATTATCGCATTAACGCATAAATTTATTAATGTAGACAATTATGAGGGTTTTTATTTTTCATTTTTCCCCCTCACATTAAATGTGGAAAAAGTTCTGACATGACTTATCTTTGTCTCATTATTTTACATCATAAGAAACTGGCATTATTTTAACAGGGGTGTGTAGACTTTTTCTATTCACTGTAAAAAGTAATACCTTAGCAGTGGCAAATAGCTTTGGATTTATATTTGACTTGATTAAATTAATGTTTAAGTTGAGATTTACAAGAAATATTTATTGCTACTGTGTAAAGGAAACGCTGCTGATAAAAAGCACCTTATTTGTTTAAAGTGTTTGCAAACCACATGTAATTGAACTTCTGTGTAAATAGCAGTACATTTAAATTAAGAGTGCACAGTACACTACTTTGGAATTCATTATACAATTTTACGCAACAATTCCATTAATTACAGAAAATCATGCAATTAATTGCGATTAATTTAATTGTTGCAGAGTACTAATTTTTAATATAGCTTCTTTCTAGTCATACCTACCTAAAGAGCGTTGAGACTTGTTGTCCGTGGCTTACGGGGGCTCCAATAACAACAGCAATACAAGCAGGACAGCAACACAGGCAGGGAGACCTAACCAACAACAGACAGGTAGAAAGTGGTGCCTTTTATACCTTGTCCTTAGTATACTACCTTGGATGCTCAAAATATTCTCATATGGCTAAACACATTGAATACTTGGTATGAAATGTGAAAATATGCATCATGCAAAATGTTCTACGCAAATCCTGCTAATAAAGTGCAAAATATCACTACCCATGTACTAAGTGCTGTTATTAACGTGTTATTAACGTGAGTTATTTGTTACAAGTGCAATACCAAACCCAGTTGCAGAATATTTACAAGGCCAAAGCCGTCAGTCACACAAAGGGGAACCGAGTGTCCTTCGTTACAAAGCATCTGAGCCAATTTCACACTCTGGGCTCTTGACTGTTTGAATTAAATATGGACTGTTTCCTGCTTCCCTATTGTCTGTCTGCCAGATGCCTCTGTGTCACTAGTTTAGTTCTCTCCCCCCACTTCCATCAGTATTCCTCCGACATAACCTGCTCCACTGGGTCCCGACCTACACATAAAGGTAAAGAGTGAGCAGCATTGCTTATTCAGATTGGGCTCTTGGATGGCACTAGAGGAGGTCAAAAAGGAAAGAGGTAACAAAGAAATATAGGGATGGGAGAGAAAAAGAGGAAAGTGGGAGTGACTGGAGAAGGTAGACAGGGGTGAAGGTGAAAGGATCCAAAGAAGGGCAGACTGAATCTGCCCTCTTCACTCTGGGTCCTCAATCCCATGATCCCTTGGGAGACGAGAGAGAGGGGTGGAGAGATGGTACAGAGGGATGTAAAAGGAGGGGTCAGATCATTAGGCAAGCAGAGTTGAAAGGTCAGAGCACAGGGCATTCCAAAAGCAGAGGAGATAAAAGGAAAGAAGAGGAGGAGTCTGTCATGAGTCAAGACTTCTCACAGCTTGAGCTGGCTTACCAAATATTGATTTGCACATCCTTGTGTTATGTCTAACAGGACTTATAAAGTCTTAATCTTACATGTACAACAGCATGATTAGGAGACATGTGTTCAGAAGAAGAAATCCAGGGTAGAGCTGACTGCTTGGATGGCTCAAGTTGTACTGAATTACACAACCCCAAATTCTTGCTTTCTTTTGATATCTAAATAGAGACGTTTTGGTGGTGTATTTTGTTTCATGGCAATGATGCAATCATTAAGTGTAATAAAATAAAGATGGACGGCAAGACAAAACATTTTGATCACCCCCTTGGTGGCTGGCTGCACTGTAGATCATAAACCTCGCTCCTTCCATGTTAGCAGATGGGACAAACTCAAAAATCACGTCAAATACACGTTAAATATTCACATATGTGTTCTGTCATTTTAGGTAGTTCTTATCACTCTGAAGTATGTTCAAGTCTCTCTTTTTACTGATAACTTTGGTTCGAATTAGTTATTTGATGCTATATGTCATGATTGACAGCTGAGCCGTGCTTGCTGCTTGTCGTCTGAATGTATGGGCGGTATGTAAATACAGCGACTCCAATATAGTCATTACTGCGCAGACTCCAAATTACGTCACAAGCGCACAATGCCAAGGTCCATATCCATTATATTTTGGCAACATTTTTGTACAGTGGGAGGAATTGGAGAAAGGGCTTAACGACTCAAAACAGAAATTCAGAACCTTTAACCAACGTAATTTTTCCATTATGGTTATTTTGTTTTTTACATCCTGTTAATACTTTCCCCAATGTTTGTGTTCATGTACTTTCCCCTTAAAAGCATACAACTGCTTGTGTAAGTCGCACAACTCCGCCCCATCCTGCTAATCATCCTCTGCTACTTAAGCTTTCACTATCACTTTCTTCTGCTTGCTCTTTCACACGCAACCACACACACACATTGCACTGCCCTTACAGAGATCATATTTTTGGCTTTTTACCTCTCCTTTATTGTGTTAGATATCTTTTTTGTGCAAGTAATAGGTAAGCAGAGTGAAAAAGCCCAAAGTCCCACCCAAAAGGGAATTTTCAATTGTTGTCCAGCCTTTACTTCTGTAAACTATTTGTGTCACTTTGTAACACGTGTCAAAGTGCTTGCCTAGCAGTGGAGAAATACACTGAGCTACAGCACACACAAGACAAGACAGTGACAAGACGTTGACTCCTAAATAAAATTATGAACCTGAAAATTAGCATAATATAACCACTTTAAAAGAACTTTGCTGCTGTTATAACAGCACCTGTCACGTACATGTCCTTTGAAGAATGAGGAAAAGAATCTAGCCAAGCACTGAGTGTTACTGTGAAAATCATTAGTTGTGCACTGATATTTATGATCGTGTGAAATTTTAGCACGGTAGCGGTGGTCATTCATTCAGCAGGCAATGCTGTTATGAGCATGCCAGAGACTATCTGCAGCCTTTTGCTTTCCATCAACATAACAATATCAATTACCATTTAGATCAGTGATTTTTGACATTTGTATATTGAAAAAAATATCTTTAATAGACAAGCATATTTACAGTACAAACCTTTTCAGTGAACTGTGAGGGCAAAAACAACAAAACAACAAAAACAAAATAATTGATCTGTAATTGTACTAGATGTCAAATGTTCAATTAATCGTGATTTTGATTTTAGGTCATATATCGTCCAGCCCTAAGTGGAGAGCATCTTTACATTCACAGCTATGGCTGCAATAGTTATTACAATCTCCTGCAACTAATAACTTTGTATTAGTGTCTTTTACTCAATATTATGTCTAAATAAGAAGTACAATAACAGCAAATTTCTTTATCTGCTAAATGTTTCAAGGATTGGGTTTTTATTTTACAAATTTCCTACAACTCATTTGCAACTGCAGAATCACAGTACTTAAAATTATTTGCTTTTGCACAAGCAGTATATTCACTTATGAACCTTTATTAGCTTCCAACCAGTTTGACTAACAATGACACCAGCAAATAAAGCTTTTATTGGCTTTCAGTCTACAAGCATGACTGTATGTATATAAATGAGCAAGTCTTATTTCTGTTGCACTGAACCTTGCTCTGTCAGCACTGCTGACTCTCTCTCACCTGCACTATTATTTCCCACAGGCCCTGTGATAGTAATATCAGTACAAAATGAAAATCTTCTCATCTAAATGCAAATCATAAATGGCATTTCCAATTATTTTTCTTAACACGCTGTGTCTAATTTCCATGTATGCACATAAAACCTTGTTGCTTTCCATCCAAATAGCAGGTCCGTTGATGTGTAATTTCAGTTTGTACTTTTTCTATACCAGGCTTTTCCCATATTTTGAGAAAACAGTTTCTATTGATACTTTAGTTACTCAAGAATGCTTGTAAGCATTTTTAACATTTTGAAAAATCCAAAATGTCAATATATTTCTGTAAAACATCTCAACCTTTTCACCTGTCTGGCAGAACTTTATCAACACACAAACATCCAATGACACAAAGTGTAAAGTCTAAATCTTCGGAATGTTAGGCTACTTTAAATGTAAAACAGTGGCTGTATTCGAAACTGCCTAGCTGTACAAGCAGAATGTTGTAGTGGCCAAAAATACAGCATGGAGTGTGCAGTATGGATAAGCAAAATCTGCAGTATGCCAAAAATACCTGGATGTTGTGATGATTTGGAAAAAATCTCCAGTATGCATCGGACTAGTTTGCCTGTGTACCACAATGCAAAGCCCTGGAACTGCTACTGCAACTGGTCAGTGTTGAAATCACAGAGAGCAATACCCCTGTCTCAGTACTGGACAAAAAAAATACAACAGATATGTCTGTAATATTAAAAATATAACTCAACTATAGATTTAAATTATGTACAGTATGTTGTGTTGTTTTCTTATTGACAGCTCACTAAGGTTAACATTGCTGATATTAAATTTTAGTTTATGGCTTTGTTATGGGTTGCATGACAAACATATGTTCGTAACAGAGAGGCTGTAGCCTAGTCACAATTATGAATTGTTCTACTTACGCAAGATTTTATGAAAAAAAAAACATTAAATTTATATTTCTTTTGTGTACTGCTTTTCAAAACCAGAAAAAGGCTGTTGATTTTTTCCATTGCACATCTTTGTGTTTTTGGTACAAGAGGGCAGAGGAGGTGAACATGCAGCAGAGGTTGGAAGCAGCACCATGAGTGTACAATGTGTCTTCGCCCACTAAAACATCAGGAGGGACATCCAATTATTTGCTATTCAGCTAGGATTTAACTGGAGAGCAGCAACAATGTTAATGAAGTAAGATGGAAAGTAGGCTTAGGGACGACCTGGCTTGTGTTCAGACAAGCATTTAAATGGAATTAAGAACAAGGGGATGAAGACGGAAAATTGAGATCAGACCTAATCCTCCTGTCCAAGCAGTAAACAGCACCACAAGGAGAGCAATAAACAAGAAGTAATAGTCTCTTTTCTCTCTATGGCAAACTAAGGAAAGAAAAACTGGTACTAGAAATTAATCCTCACTCTCTTGCGTGTAATTGCAATCCTAGTATGTTTCTCTCTTTCACTGGAGCTGAAAGTTACCTATATGAGCCCTGGGCTCTTGAAACCACTTAATTGTTTATAATGGTATGTGAGGATTTCTTACTTTTTGATGCTCTGCTGCCCTCCTCAAGTGTCCATAGACAAAACACTGAACCTTATGGGGTGTTCTGTAGTCAGCCCTAACATCTGAACTTCAGTTGAACATTTGCAGACTAGTGGTTTGAGGATAGTTTTTACTGCAGATGTTTTAAATGTAATCATTAATGGAATACATTTGTAAAGTTGATATTTCCAGACCTGATATTGTTGCCCTCTCTGTTTGGGCTGAATTATAGATTAGTTTGAATCATTCCTAGATGGTCAAGCAGAGAAGAATGAGAGCGAGAAGAAGAATGATTAATGAGATATGGATTTAGAAAGGAAATCACAGACGGTCTCTTGTCGAACACACAGCAGAGTGAAAGAGAAAGCTGCTGACTCAGCTGACTATATAAAAGTGAGTGATGTCACTTACCAGGATTTGGCAGGTGTCCATGCATGTACATATGTGTGTGTGTGTGTGTGTGTGTGTGTGTGTTTTGTTTCAGGGGGGGCAATGAGCCAGGCACAAAAGGTACATGGAAGGACACGGAGAAAGATTGATGGAGTTTTTTCGAAAGTCTGCATGTACAAGGCATGTAGCTGTGGAAAGTGAGGGATGTGTGTGTGTGTGTGTGTGTGTGTTTGAGTTTGAATTGAGAGATGGAGAAACTGAGAAAAAAGAAGAGGGAGAAAGCAGTGAAGCTCTGGCAACACACTGCAGTTGGTTTTCACCCCAGGGGGTTTTGCTATACTCTTGTAGTAATATCGCTCACAGACAACCTCACTGGGGGATTAAGTGTAAGGACTTAGACAGCGAGAATGGTGCTCTGGCCTGTTCTTCTGCTGAATCCCTCCTGTGCTGTATGATAGGGGTCAGTTTAGATCACCACATGCTGGCATCATGGTGCCTAAGCACAACAAGAGGCGATTAAAATAGGTCAAGTGAAGCTTTAGTAAGATGGCCTTTGTCAATCCTTAAACCCAGTCTGAATACCTTAAATAAAGGGGATTGGTGGAAAAAGAACATGGTAAACATCCACTTGTTTGCCCCAGCCAAAAAGGCTTTCTTTAGATTTATTTTTATTGTTTGTATGCACATATTTGAGGATACAAGAATATAAGTGCACAGATGAAAATCCTTACACAATGCTGAAACAAAACAGGTGTTCCATTTATCATATTTTGTTTCAGCAGCAGAAGTTTCACTAATAGCAGTGCTAATAGCAGCAATCACACACGCTAGCTTTGCATTAACAGTAATTTGGAGAGAATTGTGGTTGGCTTATTTTATTCTGGTTGGCTTACTCAGGGAGCCGTCGCTCCAGGCTATATAATACCACAACACACATCTGCCTCTTAACAAAAGTGTTTAACTCAAGCTTCCTTTTCCCAGCCCAAACAAAAAATCCACCCTACAGCCAACACCATATGTCCGGGTTTCTTAAACTAATGGTCTGGAGCAAAAAATGGGTCAGAGGCATATTCCTCCTGGGTCGCCCACATGACAGCAGAGCCATTTGTTACATTAGATTTAGACTAAATTTCTTTTGGTTTGGAGAAATCCTGACCATATGGTGTTTACACAGGATAGACAATGTAAACACACAAAGTTTGGCAAGGCAAAGCTGTAATACCTGTGTGTGCCTTCCATCATAAACAGGTTTTGTAATATTAATTGTATTTCCAAAGAATACAGGGCTTGTTCCCAGTAGCAGCACTTAATTTTCCACAATCATAACAGCAGAGAAGACACCATAAATATTAAAATAGTGTAAATGTTAAAATAGTTGAAAGACAAACATTTTTACACCTTTACCTTGTGATCCTCAAACTACACTTAAGTGATGTATAGTGAGTTTATCTCAGGATCTTGACACTTGGTAGGTGGTGGTTCCCTTCTATGTGAGATGCTATACCCTCCGAACCTCAATTACCCTTTTTAACTTGTCACTAGATGCTGTAGATCAGGTAATCCCAACTAGTGTGCCTTCATTGAAAATGCTTACTTTAACTAGAAATCTATATCTATATTATTAAATAAAAAGTCCACTTGAAGAAGCTCATTAACTGCAATTTTCCTCAAGCTTAAACCATTTCGTTAAGTCCGGGCTCATTGCTTGTTCTGTTACTCTACTGTCATGATTATGCAGTCTCTTTATAGTGGAAAATTTCCAGGCAATCAATATTTTTGTGAGCTCTATTCTGGGCAATCAATACTTGGTTGTGCTGCCTTGCACTTGAATGATACTCTGTGCAAAAGTACCAAAAACAATGCCACATGGAGCAGTTCAGAAAAGTAAACATAAATGATCACAATAAATACAAGAAACTGACATGTATTTGAGGAAATGGTTGTACAAGAAAGAAACATTAATCCATCAACATCCAAAGATGAAAAGATGTTTACCAAAGTGTTTACAAGAGTCCTCACTTAGTTTACCACCAGTTTGAAGCACATTGTTCTTAGGGAAAAACCCAATAACTTGTTATCACACTGCAGCTGTTTGACCCAAATTTGCCCCTATGCAAACTGACTGATGGACTGCAGCACTGGGCTGTGTTGATTTTGTCATCATAATGGACTAGCTCAGTGAGCATTCAGGAAGTGTTTACTGAGATTAATAGAAAGACTGTGACAGTGTTAGGGCTCCGTGGAATAGCAATTGACAGACGGAGGCAGAGCAAAGACAGATTCATGTGGAGAAGAATTCCTTTAGTTTGGAAGTGCATGCTTTAACTTCAGCAACCAATTTCTTGAAAGTTGTCTAGGATATTGCAATTAATTAACTTGTCTGAATAGTTGCATCTCAGTATATTTGTATAATGGGATCCTTCCATTGAACTTTACACACAGTACTCAGTATAACAACTGAATGACAGATTGAGTATGATCCTGGTGTGAGCATGAATGGGGGATATAATGGGTATAGAGAAAACAGTGAGATCTCTGACAAGGATGTCATTGCTTTGCTGATCATATCGTGTACAACCTGAAAGGTGCTGGGTGTCTTTGTCTCCTCTCGTTCTCTCTCGCGCTCTCTGTCTATCTCTCTCTATATATCTCTCTCAGTAATGACTATGATTACAAACCTTCTAGACAACTGTAACAACGTCCATCACAAATATCTTATGTTGAAATTTTCACAGACAGACAGACAAGAATCATGCATAGTGGGGCATATAAACACACACTCTTTCCCTTTTTTCTTTCACATACACATACACATACACACACAATCCAAAAATGTCTAACACATCAAGCTGCTCCCTGTCCTCCTCCAGCTTCTTTTATAACCCTCCTGTTCATGCAGAGGAGGCTCTGCTTCCAAATGATGTCACTCACAGTCCCAGCCAACTCTGCCCATGTCGCTGCTAAATCCCACTTGACAGAGGCTTTGTCTTTAGTTTGAAGTACATAGGCAGCAGTGTGTGTATGTGTGTGTGTGTGTGTGTGTGTGTGTGTGTGAGACAGAGAGAGAGAGAAGGATGCAGAGAGTTTACTGGGTGCATGAAGATAGTTTCTGTAAATATTTCCAACAACTTGCTTTGCTTCAAATTGAGATATTTTTTTGCAAAACTAAATAAGCCAGCCAATACAACCACTATCTAAATCCATACCAAACTGGTACAGCTATCTTACCAAGGATGTTTGTCATTCTGTCTCACAAGAGTGATTGCTGATTGCTCCTGTGGACGTCCCTCAACATCATTGACACAATACTAGAAGCAGAGAGTTTTATCCAAAATATCAGATTAGATAAGAAATTTTGCCACATGATTGTTGAATCATTAAAATGTTTACAAAAAGCATGTACAAAGCTCAGGTAGCACATGATGCTGCAGACAGAAAATATCTTTAAATAGCAGCATCACCTGTAAGGCTCTACAGCACAGATGTCAGATGTGCCTGCATGTGTATCTCTACTGAGCATTATTCAAATGATTGAAATAGGGCAATGTTTCCGCTGGTTCAAACAACTGTATTTACTTTACTGGCGTATGCATGCTGAATAATTGGAGGGGTATGGCGTAGAGAAGGAGATGGAATATACTTAAGATAATAAGAGGCAGAGACTGGCAGCCTCGGTTTAGTAAACAATGCATTCATATAATGAGGAAAGATCTGTGACTGGATGTAAAAAAATGCAAAAATCAAGCAGCGTCTAACTGCCAGCTCTGGACTCTGGATAATGTGCTTGATGAGTCTCTTGTGATTAGTGAACAAACACACTGAGTGACCAGGAAAAAAAACTTAAATGATGTATTGTAATGTGTTATGATGTAATGCAATGCAATAACCCTGCAATAAATGCTACCTTACTAGAAATGAGCAGAGACTGCTTCTTTACATGTTTTTGCATTGACTCAATTATACAGTGCATTTTGAGGTTATACTTTGTAGTTGTGCTGTTGGACTTTATTTAAATTGTGTAAAGTGTGTGATTTATGGAGGGTTCAATTACTCCAACAAACCTAATATATTTAACACCAAAAACTACAGCCATCAAAGTAGCAAAACATGACAATAGAGTGCCCTAGTCCCTTGCTCCTGCTTGCACCACATGGGACCTTATTTAAGAAAAAATATGCAGGGTAGTCAATGGCGAGAGACAACTTATTTTTATCCCATTTGAACTGTGCCCTGAATTACACAAATTAATTTAAAAGATAATTTTGTCTGTCTAGAAAGTCACAGTTTATCATATAATAGTAAAGTAACATTTATTTTTGTGTGAAAAGTACAACTATATTTTTCGTCTTGCACAATATACAGTACATCACCAACATTCAATTATGCTAGCTAATGTTCATTTCTTTGTTTCTACTAGCTAGATAACTTAGCTACAGTATGTTCCACGCACAAATGCATCTCACCTGATGTGTTTAATCCAACGACTCTTGCTCCTTTTAGTATCTACACATGTAAGTTATTTGATTTTAGCTTCAGCAATGTTAGCTTTAGTCACTGAGAGAAAAAGTTACGATGTCACTTGACTTTTGGGTTTGTGGTCTTTGTAATTATGTATTTTCACAGTTTAACCTTCATCAGTTTTACAACACATTGTGACTTTTTTGACTTTCAAATGTATATTTTAAATTGACAAACATCATGTGTGTAATTCAGGGCACACTTCAAACAGGATCAAAAAAATTGTCTCTTGCCAGTGACTGCAATACATTTTTTTTCCGAAATAAGGTCCCATGATGGTTGGCTGAAAGGGGTGCGACTTAACCTTTCTTTAGCATACAGTGCAGGAAGCTAGCAAATTCTTAAACAGATGCAGGGCACTGTGTGCAACATTTATTGGGCAACACTAACATGCAAACTGCTACAAAATACAGCAGGCTTCGATGCAAAAGTCATGCCAATAAACCTGACTTAACCAAGCTTGTGTCTTGGGACAGTGTGACCATAGACTGTACATAAAGAGTGTAACCTATAATTCCTTCCTCTATTATTGACTCCCTGTAATAAAAAACAAAAAAGGGGGATCTGGTATCAGGTGAGAAATCACTGAAAATAATATCAAGGGAATTTCATAGTCCTCTGCTCCATGTGACTGTTAAAGCAGCATTTAATCTGTCTCTGTCACACTTTGTTTTGGCCTCAACTTGCCTGAACTGAGCCAAATAAAGCTGCTTTAACAGATATATGGCCCAGATATAGCTCCAGCTTCATATTACTGAATGTACTGCTTCTACATTTTTATTATAACGCTGTTTTTGTTTTTTAAGCATGTTCTGAATACCAGCTGGTTTACTTTATGTGTTACTTGGTATTTAAAGGTTTGAAAAGTCCAGGCTGATTTTGCTGAACTGCCACGGACAGTACATAGGGAATTTGGGGAGTTTGTATTTAAGCATTATTTAAGCACTATTGCCTATTACAAGCTACACATTTTTTCATATATTATTATGTACAGTGACCCTATATCTTGACATCTCACCAATTTCAATCTCATAACAGATGACGTACGTACAACTACTGTAACTCTGAAAAACGAAATAAATTTTTACTTTGGCCATAAACAAATTGTTTTATTTATTAGTTATCAAATAACAACAGACTAAAGATACTTGTCCTTCTAAATATTTAAAAAAGAAGAAAGTAAATGAATCAGATTAAGGACACAGTGTGTCATAGATGCAAAGCAACAAACATTGTTGCATTTCAAAAAAGGTATCCCCCAGACGGAGGAGGGATTGTCATAATCATAATTATCATAAACTTTGTCTTTAGTTGCTGCCATTTTCTCTTGAGTAGGCATGCAGTTTCCTCTAGGATTTTTTTTCAGCAGTGGGGGCAGGCCAACCTAAATATTACCATTTGATAAACTCAACTTAAAGTATAAAAGTACTTGGTTAATAAACTACACAAAGTAGTTTGTGTTTTAATATTGTTTAGTGTGCGGGGTAAATAATTATTGTGGCAAGAACAGCTGTATAGAATACTCTCTCCCTATGCATCTCATAGAATAAATAACAGTTTCAGATCAGTTTCACCGGTGACATTCAATTAAATTAATTCCCGTTGGACATCGCTAAAAAACAAGTAGCATCCAAGCAATTTAGAGAAAATAAAAACAATCTGTCTATTAATTTAGGCAATCAAATTCAATCAAGTGAACAAAGACTAAATATGCTTTAAAATAAAACGCCATAAATGGCACGTAAACGTATCTTCACAGCTTGTGAAAGGGTAATTCAGGCTGCTTACCAACATGGCCAGAGTCACAGTGTGCAGTTTCTGGATTTGAGTAACACAAGAACAAAAAAACCTTCAATTCGAAATGTTAGGTACATGGCAAACTAAGCTAAACTACATACAGCCAGTTCTATTTCATTCTTCCTGACCGCCAGAGGCAGTGCTTAACACTGGATGTTATCCGTCTCGCGCACGCGCAGGTCGAG